>LPNX010638513.1:103326-144200 GCA_001517045.1 Pseudotsuga menziesii | reverse complement strand
CAGAATCAATGAGCCATTCAATTGAAGTAGAAGAAGAAGATGCAGTATAAGAGTAACCAGAAGCACAAAGTGCATGTCCATGAGAGTGAGATTCTGAAGACGAATCTAGGCTGTTGTGGTGCTTCTTCATTGCTGCTTCCAAGGCTGCCATCTTCTTAAAACGTTTAGATTCATCATGATTATATTTCCCACAAAAATCGCAATGACGCTCAGTCTTATTTCCTTTTTGCTTGGATCCTTTGTCATTTTTTGAAGAAGGCGCTGACTGAGAGGGTTTGGGACCGTTGTTGTTTTGCTTATTATTGCAAAAATTCTGTTTGTTGGGAGGCTTGGACTTTTCTTTCTGTTGGGACAATAAGACTTTCCCAGATGTATCTGCATTGTTAATTATTCCAAGATGAATGAGCTTATCTTGCTCTCTAATTAAGGAATCACAAAAGGATCCAGGGCTAGGCTCTTGATAGCTAGATGCAGTAAATGATTCTTTCATGGAGTAGAATGTAGATACAAAAACAGAATATGCAGGTCCAAGTTTGGAAAGAATATGATAAATACACTGTTTGTCTTCTTTCTTAATCTTGCATTCTGCACATAAGAGTCTAAGAGTTTTATACTTAGATAAATATTCTTGAATGCATGAAAAATCATTTGGATTCAAGGAAAGCAACTCATTCTCAAGTTGATGACCCCAAATTTTATTGTGTTTACCAAACACAGATTCCAACTTTTCCCAAGCTTTATCAGGTTCATTAATGCCAGATATGTGGAATCGCAAATTAGTAGAGATTGACATCCCAATCAATCCATGAGCTTCATCACATCTATTTGCCCATTTAATTTTCTTATCATCATCAGTGTGTTCTGTTTCTTTCCCTAAGGTTATTCTGAAAAGTCCCCTACTTCGTAAAACATCTTCCATACGAGATTTCCATGAGAAATAATTATAACTTGTAAGTATAATATCACAAGGGGCGGCCATACTGTAAAATAATGGCTGAAAGAACAGAAACTAATTATCTGGATGCAAAGAGATCGAAAAAATATGCGGTTTTAAAAAAAACGGCCCTTAAAACGGATTCTAGATGATGAAGTTATGCTTGATCTAAGAAAATGTTGAAGATGTCCCCAATAGTGACGTGGCAGATATTAACTTGACCAACTAAAAAAGAAGCCCCATTTTCCCAAGATCAACCTTTGACAATCACTTTTTACAATAAAGTTGTTTAGAAGTGAATCACTTTTGTAGAATAAGTGATGTTCACTTTTACAATAATGTGACTTTTTAAACAGTGCGACAATAAATTAAAAGACTTAAGTGACTCACTTTTATTTTATTTTATTAATGTGAGATGCACTTTTACAATAAAGTAACTTGAAAATAGAAATTGCATGCACTAAAAAGTAGCTTGATAAGACTTGAACTCAAGACTTATCCAGGTGTAAAGCAACTTTGGACCAAGTGAGCTAAGTTTAAAAGGTATGTAAAACTATGGAAAGAGGAAAGGGTTTTTTTTTACTCTTCTCTCTCGTTTTCCGTGCTTGCTTTCTTTTCCTGCAAATCACAAAAAAAAGAAAAAAGAATTTTTTTTCTTCCACACAATGGGGTTAGATCTAGGTTAGCTTACCCGAAAATTCTACGTTTTCAAGTTTTCTCGTTGTTTCTGATTTGCCGTGATCGCACAAGGTGCACGGCAAAGAGCATACGTAGCCGAGAAGACAAGAAAAAAAACTTTCCCTTACTGTTTCTGATTCACCGCGATCGCACAAGGTGCACGGCAAAGAGCATACGCAGTTAGGGAAAACAACAGTCCGAGACTAAAACATACAAGATCTAATAATAAACTGATAAAATATGAGAGATTTAAAAAAAAAAAAAATCTGTCACTGTAACATTATACCTTCAGATTTGTCGAAATGGGTGTTTCTGGAGCAAACGGAAATGGTTTTTGGTGAAACGAAAACTGTTTCCAAATGGAAACGGTGCTCTAGACGTAATGGAACAGCTCTCACAGGCCACAAATGCACATAAAATCCAAAACTAGAAACCCTTTCAAAGTTTCGGCAACACCGATTTTAGATCTTGATCAAAACCGAAAGCGGCTCTTCATAAAAGCTCTGATACCATGTTCGGGTACACAGGGTACTCCTAAGAGACCGAACACCTTCAGATACCGCTTCACACAAACAGATCATAGATCAACACACCGATGTTTTTCACGTGGTTAAAACCCTCGAGAGGGAAACAGTCCACGACCCCAGCCAAATAGCTACTTGGAGCAATTTATTATGCAAAAGAAAGAAAGTTACATGAACTTCTCATAATCGATCAACTAGCCAAGGACCCTCTATGCTTTTTAAATAGAGATCATAGACCAATCGGGTGTTAAGCCACAGATCCATGGTAGGTATGATCTAAGAGAAGCTGAACCGTCAGATCACTCTATGTCTAGAACATATCGTAATCGTCGGATTAGAATATTTACAACTGCATACTAATGCATACTAAAAAAAACACTTTTACCTAACGAATATATTACACAAGTTGATCTTAACTAACTCCTAAGTGTCTAAATATCCTAACAAACATATAAACATATCTAGCTCTGAAAGATCAAAATTCAATGCTCATATTGATGCTTTTCATGTGCCTTGTATGTGTTTAGACATGAATAGAAGTTTTGGTTAAGTTTGTTGCAGTGAAAGCCACTTTATTAAGTTTCCAACACTATTTGGTGATGTTGGGCATCACTGTTATCATCCCATTGATAGTTGTTCCTGCGATGGATTGAAGCTCTGTAAGTACAACCAACTTTAACATTTGGTGTATAATGTCTTGGTATGGTCCTTTTTGAAGCAAT
This sequence comes from Pseudotsuga menziesii, assembly GCA_001517045.1. Taxonomy (NCBI): domain Eukaryota; kingdom Viridiplantae; phylum Streptophyta; class Pinopsida; order Pinales; family Pinaceae; genus Pseudotsuga; species Pseudotsuga menziesii. The sequence goes on along the minus strand of LPNX010638513.1, from coordinate 141,342 downwards.
GGAACCTTGAAATTTTACTAGTGGAGGACATATAAGCAGTCCATCTAATACACTTTAAATTTAAGCAGTCCATCTAATACACTTTAAATTTAAGTAGTCCATCTAAATATATATTATTATAAATTGTCATGTGTTAAAATGTCATGAGTCAAAATTACTGAATGGTGTTGGATTGATATATTTCATACATTTGATATCATGACAATTAAATCAAAGGAAATGGATTTCATAATTAATTTTGAATTGAAACCAAAGCTTGGAACATAAAATACATTTTCTGGCTTGCGACAAGATGCCCTTAAACAAGAATGCACAGACACAACAATTTGCAATGATTTTGAAAATTTGTCTCTATCTAGCATTCATTGGTGTCATGGACTTGTTTTATCATCTAATATAGGTTTTACAAACATTTTATGCAAGGAGATACCTAGCGTTCTCTCAACATCTCCTTATAACCCCAAGACGCATTGGTCACAGACAATTGTTACTTTCAAAGAACAAATTGCTCTATCTTCATGTACTCCTACCAAGGTAAGCAGCTTCACAGAGGTAATATGAACGTAGTCCTCACCTGGTTCATGTATAAAATTCCATATTAGTATTGTACAAAGCTTCGAGCATCCAATATTTCCATTTCAGTTGAGATTATGGAAATTGGTGCCAGAGATCAGGTCAGGGTATGACCCATGCAAATATTTAATATATGGACATGCCTTCAATTTATTGTAGCTTCCATATAGTTTTATGGGGAAACAACAAATTTGTTTGTTTCTCATAACTCAGGTCCTTTTAATTCCCACTTTGGGTCCTTTTGGGAATTTTGAGTTTTTGTTTGTTAGCTAACATTTATCTATTTCCCTGAAAATAAAATTTTGAATATTGTCTTTTGACTACTCATCCAAGCACATTTTTGGGTATGATTATTTAGGATGAGTGATTTTTATCCATGCATTTTCTAAGAGCTAAGCAAGTTGGTTGTTATTGGTTTCATAATTTTGGCTCTAAATATAGGATCCCTTCTATAGATGCAATGTACTATTTTCCTATAATGTCTTATGTATTACATTCTTGCAGTATGTAGAGAATTTTGATGTGAAAAAAATTCAAATATATTTTTAAATCTCCAATGATCAATAACATAGTGGGAGTATCACTTATATTCATGGAACTAGTCTCTTCTGCAGTATTCCTATATAAACAAGTCATGTCAGAGGTAAACATTTTTCTCTTAAATTGTGAGCACATATTGCAACCAAAAATAACAACGATCTCTCTATTAGTATGCCAATATAGCTCCAGATTTTCCTCATGTGTTAATTACAATGGAACTTATTGGAAACATTATTCTAAAAAACAAATGGAAAATGTAGCTAAAATTATACAGGGACATGGCAATTTGAAACCCAAGGAACGTGCAATAAGATTTAATGGAGGAAAATAGAATGTATATATTTTTGTAAATGCAAAATTTGTCTTAGGAGTTGGATATGTAATATAAACATAATTTTCCATGAAATATGAGCTTGGTCTTGAGAGTTGGATGTGGGATATATAGTGATTTCCATGAAATATGCATTTTAGCTTCAAGAGTTAGATGTGGGATATAAAGTGTGATTGTCATTAAATAATGCATTTGACCTTAAGAGTTGGATATGGATATATAATGTTATTGTCATGAAATGTGCATTGCAACATGGAATTACAATATATGTTTAAGTTAATGTCTCAATATGATCACAGATTCAGGCTTACCCATGCATTCAAATATTTTCTTGTTTCAGTTCAGTTCACTTTAAGTTGTTTTAAATAGATCCATTTTTTTATTATCTAGGTTAGGTACCGAAGTGATCATTATGTATTAATGAGGCATTATGTTTACAAGTAAAATGTAACTATGTATTAATGATTCCAACATCAAGAGAGTACTCTTGGCCCTTTTTACCTTGCCAAATAATATCGTCATATGGAGGTAGATTTCATTTACATTGAATGATTGGGATCTTGGTCTATTAATTTTGGCAAGGAGGAAACCTATTATTTTCTTCCAAGAGTGGAGTTTCAAAATTAAAATGATGGCCATAAAATGTGGATCTTAATCTAGACCTTGGTGGAGGATAATGGTTTTCTTTGTCCCCTTTTTGGACCCTTTATGTTGGCATTGTAAGATGCATTCCTCCAATGGCTTACTTGGTATCTAGTGCGATAGAATTGGTTATGATTAGTTAGTATTCTATAGCAACCGAGCTACATAACTATGATGCATGTGGTGGTTTTTAATAGCGAGTGTCATTTTTTAATAACAATTATATAAGATCTCTACTAAGGGCTTTCCATCAAGCAATGAAGCTAAGAAGACAAATTCCCCTCTAGAGGAAATGGTAGATACTCTTAATTATGACACCTATTTCCACAACAACTTGACTTTATAATGCAAAAAAAAAGTACACATAATGTTGTCAATTCAACGAAAAGAAAATTAATATGGTGGTTCACTACCAATATTTTTTAATTGCGCCTTAGATATTGTCATGTCCCCTCCCCTCTGTATATTTTTCACAAGTTTTCAGCCTCCGGTTTATAAGTTAAAATGTCTTAGTTTATTGCCAAACACAGAAAATGAAAAGGTTGGAAATAATCATAAATTTTAGACTTAAAACATTGCTGTAACTTCAATCTTTTACTAACACAAAATTAAATAAATGCACACCATTCAACACATAGTACTTAGAAATTTGAAAAACCCAAAAGGGGAAAACCAGTCAAAGAGAGAGAGATTTAATTATTTCTTCTAGGAAAATTTCAGACAGTCATTTACAATCAAAATACAACTTATCTCAACCCAGTAAAATGACCCAACAAGTTTACTCGATTTATGTGCAAGTGATGCCTCGGTTTCCATGCACTTCCATCTTGAAAAACGTGCCCGAAAAACACAGAAAAGTCTGCCCTCAATTTCTGTACCAGAGAAGTAAAATGCTGCCCTCGATTTCTCTACCAAAAACAATCACAAAAACGTAATGTACAGACTGCAATAAATGCATCCATACGACCTCGAAATATGTGCCACAAAAACATAGTTTGATGCCTCGGTAAATGTTCCTGTAATATCCTCGAAATTTGTGCTTGATTTTGCCTCAAATAATGTGCCCATAATCTGTACTGTATGGATGCTCGTATAGTCTTCCTTGAAATCTGTGCAAGTAATAAATTGTTGTCTCGATATTTGTGCCCACAGTAAAACTTTAGTTATGTGCCTTGAAACTCATGCCTCCTTTCTCAGCTCTCTCTTCTCTTCACTCTTCTCTCAAGAATGAATATTTTTTCCTTTTCCCTTGCCTTTGTTCGAAACCCTAGGTAGGTGAGAGAGCATCTAATCCAATGGCTGAGATTAGGTTATATCTAGGGATGAGAATAAATGATCCATTTAATTTCTCATAAAAATTAATTTCCCTCACCCACTTAAATTTATCAAACTTGACTTTAGTATCTAAAGTCACATTAAACGATCCACTTAAGTCATTTAATGCAAGGGTCACGTTATTTCCCCTTTTAAGTGACTAAGGCCAAAGTCACCTAGGGGAACAATTTCCTACGTACAAAAAATCAACACTCCCTCTCACCGAGGAAGGTGTTATGCACCACTCCCAACTTGTATCTGAAGAAGACAAACTTTCCCCTCCCCAAATATTTTGTTAGAATGTCAACTACTTGATCATTAGTGGAAATGTAATGTAAATTCACTACTCCTCTCTGAACATAATCTCAGATGAAATGATATATGATCTCAATGTGCTTTGAGCGGTCATGAAATACTAGATTCTCAGAGAGCTAAATGCAACTATGATTGTCACTGTAGAACATCGTAGGCCTCAGCTCTTGACCAAATAAATTCACTAGAAACTTGCGAAGCCACAACGCATCGCAATTGGCCTGACTGACTGCCATATAATTAGCCTCTGCATAACTCAAAGAAACATACTTTTGCTTCTAACTGAACCACGACACTGCTGTTGAGCCCAAACTGAAACAATATTCGGAAGTGCTCTTCCTGTTTGCCACACTACCTGCCCAATTTGAATCTGTATAACCAACCAATATGATCCCATCCAACCGCCTGTAGTCCTGATATCTGGTCGAGAGTTGACTAGATACATCAATGAACCAATGAGCTGACGGTATAATGTAGGATACACCAACTCTCCCTCAGAAGCATGAAGCTTCTTCCAGTTGGTGATCATCGGTTTCGACATTGGCTTGCAATCCTTGATCCTAAATCTCCTCAGAATATCAACAACATAATTTCCCTGTCCCAGGAAAATATGTCAAGGCTCCTTCCAAACCTCCAATTCCAGAAAATAGTGCATCAACCCAATATCGATCATCTCATACTCAGAAGCAAGATTTCAAATCCGCTTCACTCTTCTGAAACCCCATCTGCTGCAGGTAAGAATCGATCTTGGAGTACCAAGCTCTAGGAGCTTGCTTCAGCCCATACAAGGCTTTCTTCAGCTTGCAAACATGAGACTCTCTCTCATGAATCTGAAAGCCCCGAGGATGCTCAACATAAATCACCTCCTGAATGATTCCATTGAGAAATGTGGTCTTCACATCCATTTGATGGATCTTCCAACCCATTTCTGCTGCAATGGGAATAAAAGCCATGATCGAAGTATACCGATTAACCGACAAAAAAGTCTCATCATAATCTACTCCCTTAATCTGTGAAAACCCTCGTGCTACAAAATTGGCCTTTTACTTCTTCACACTCCCATCCGTAGCATGCTTTAGCTTGTAAATCCACTGAGAAACCACCACTGACTTCCCCTCAGGTCTCTGTACTATCTCCCATACATCGTTCTTCATGATGGAATGGTACTCATCCATCATGGAATCTCACCAAACATGATGCTGGGAGGCCTCCTCAAAAGTAGAAGGCTCTGAATCACGCAAACTAGCCACAAAAGCCATGCCCAATCTATTAGGCATCTTGATGGCCCTCACTGACTCCCTGGGTGTCCCAAACTCCAGAGCTTCCTTCAAGGCCTCTCAAAGACACTTAGGCTTCTTCTTCCCTGAATACTTCTCCCACATTAGTCTATCCTCATTTGAAGAACTACTAGATGTAGAAACTCCAGTAACCTGTGAACCAGCAGTTGGAGAACTCTGTGATCCTGATTATCCGTACGGTGAACCTGTAACCTGAGATCCAAACCCTGTCCATGAAGAACCTACTGGATGAACCACTGACCCTGGTGAACCTATGCCTGCACTGAGTGGTCCTATAACTCTGAAAACCTGTGATCCCGATTGCTGCACTAATGGTGCCTAAGAAACTGCACAAGGTGCAGGAACCTGCTGCTCTCCCTACTCCAACTCTCTAGACTTCCAGAAGGCCCACTCCTCCTCAAACTTCACTTCCCTTCTCACGATAACTTTCCTTTAAGAAGGAAGGTAAATACGAAAGGCCTTCGAAGTCTGATCATAGCCCACAAATATTCCCTTCTCTGCGGTGGGCTCCAACTTTGTCCTCTTCTTAGAAGGGACATGGGAGTAAGTCAAACTACCAAATATGCGAAAATGGCTGAAATCAGGATTCTTTCGTGTGAAACACTCCTCAGGTGTCATGTTCCCCATGACACGATGGGGACTCCTGTTTTGAATGTGTACAATTGTGCTGGATGCCTCTACCCAATGGAAGAAAGGAAGTGACTGGTCATGTAACATATCTCTGGCTGCTCCAATAATAGACTTGTTCTTCCTTTCTGCTACTCCATTCTTCTCTAGAGTATATGGAACCGTCAACTGCCTCCTGATACCCTCCTATCTACAATATCCATCAAAATCCTTCGAGGTATACTCACCCCCGTTATTATATTCGAGAACTCAGATCTTCCTCCCTATTTGGTTCTCCACAAGAGCTTTGAACTCTTGGAACCGCTGCAAGATCTCCTCAGATTTCTTGCTCTTCAGGAAGTAGATCCAAGTCTTCCTGGAATGATCATCAATGAATGTCACATAGTACTCATATCCTATCAAGGAAACATAAGACATTAGTCCACATAAATCTGAATGTATCAAGTCAAGTGCCCCTGCTAACCTGATATCACTGCTTGTGAAAGTAGTCTTGGTGTACTTTCCCAAAGCACACCCCGTGCACACATCACTCTGCTCTATGCTGAAATCTGGTAACCATGTAACCATCTGTCTCAAAAACCCCAAAGCTGGATGATACAAGTGAGCCATCCTCCTATGCCAAAGCTCACACAACTCGCTACTACTATTGTGTGCCAAGGCATGTTGAGGCTGAAACAAGATCCTGTACAGTTTCCCGCATCTAACTCCAATGGAAAATGAAGTAGATGGTCCTGCAGTCTTGGGAAACACACACACATGTTCATCTGAGAAGGACACCCCAAGACCCCGATCCTCGATCATGGAAACTGAAATCAGGTTCTTCTCCAGCCCAGGTACATACAACACATCTCTCAACACCATGGGACTCATAGAATCCCTTTGAAAGGTAATGGTCCTAAGAAAAATATCTCATAAAAATTAATTTCCCTCACCCACTTAAATTTATCAAAATTGACATTAATCTCTAAAGTCACATTAAATGCTCCACTTAAGTCATTTAATGCAAGGGTCACTTTATTTCCCCTTTTAAGTGACTAAGGATAAAGTCACCTAGGGGAACACTTTCCTACATACAAAAAACAACACCCTTATCTCGACGATGGAGACGACGCGACTTGCACTCCTACTATCATTTAATCGGGAAATCTAAGCCCCATGAACATAATAATAAAAATGCATTGAAATAAAACATACACAGATGCATAACAAATGCAATTATACAACGGAAGAAAATCATCCATTCAAGCATTCAACCTGCTCATATAATTCATTTAAACAAATATAGTTGCAAAGATTAAATACACAATAAATACTTATCTTGAAAATAAGTTGTCCCTCAACCAGCTATGTCACTGCAACGTTCCACCCAACCATAGGCCAGTGTGCTCATCAATCTCTCAACACGACTGCCACCCCCAAGCTGGGCATGATTCCCACAAGGAATAAGGGAACAACAACATGCTCACACATAGCCAAATACATATCAAAATATAGCCAAGCCAAAACTACATTTGGATTTATCAGGATGCTAAGGAGGTGGAAGGGTTGAATTGCTAAGCTAGTGATCTCAATCACATAGCTATGGACACCTACACAATATCTGGCTTGGATTTCCCAATACCTACACACCTAACACAAGGAAGCATCCCCTTCTCTACTACACAGTCCCTCGGGCTATGCCTTCCCTTCCAGTGCTCATCAGGGTGTGCAAGAAAGAATAACCAACCCCTCTTAATCTCTCTGTGAGTCTCCTTTCTGCACTAGGTTCATCAAGCCAATTCTTCCCTCTTCTACTCTTACGATTTAGACCAAAGAAAGATTTACAGAACAACAAAACACAAGGGCACACACAACAACAAACTACACATGTTGGGTATGAAGAAAAACCAGTTTGCAACCAAAGAACATATTGGTAAAATGGGGAAATCGATCCCTGGGTGAGCAATTCAAATTCAACAACGATTCTGGGCATTGCATGAGAAAAAATGACTGCTATAAACCCCAAAATCATGAATCTGTGCTGGCTAATTCACACAGCAACACAAAAATGGATTTTCTGGGCATGGAAAAATGAGGAAACGACAACAATCGTGAGGGATACAACCCAACTATTGAGCATTACCAAAACGACTTCCCTGCCATGGGGAAAATGAAGAAAACTGCCAAAACGTGAATGGGAAAAATGCAAAAGCTCAAAAAACGCGTGAGGAGGAGGAGGACATGAATGCATAACGGGTTGGGCATTTACTTGGCCCATAAGTCAAAAACACGTTTTCCAAAATCTGATGGCATCTCAAATTTGAATTTGAGTGCCATACTCTTCCCATCCTCATGCATTAACTAACTCAACCACTTATGGAAGAAATGAATTATTGGGCACAAAAGACAAAATGGGTAGTTGATAGTTTGATGGGTTTTCCCTTTAACATTTGGCTTTTCCCCATTTGATTAAAAAAGGTTTGAATATCCCCCCTCTCATTCCTTATGAAATCATGCCTCCATCTCTTTAATGTTGCATTGACATAGCTGGTTGTGGGTATTTTTACTAAATTGCATATTTACATGATGTCCAAAATATATTGTGCCATCGACTAGCACGATAACCATCAACATCGATTATAATTGTCAAAACGTAAAACACTAAATCGATGGTGGGGCCTTTTCCTTTAGCTCCACACCATGCTTAAATACAATATTTATATCATATATAATTTAATACAAACGGGTTCAAAACCGGGGTGTTACAGATATAGCTCGACCATGAGGATTAAGGGCCAATTAAAGAAATTCTTTCGCAGAATGGGTGCTTTGTAGGTGATTGCAATATTTTATACTTCAAATGTACAAGATATAGTTCTTGTTATTTTATTTAATAATAATTGGTACGCATCAAAGGATCCCAGTTCTTTAAAGCTTTGGTAACATTTCAGGTTTGTGTAGCATGTATTTTGGGATAAAAGAGTATTTAAATTGCATCTTTATGAAATAATTTAATTGAAAAGAAGGTATCGACGTCACATTTTGTATGACAATTTTCAAATTCTTGTTAAGTTGTTTTCTATCTTATATCCGCATGTAAGTGAGCTTCAAGTTCCTTTTGGACAAATTAGACACACATTTTATTTAACCATAGGTTCCAGTAGTTAATATTGCCAGAATCTAAGGATTTTTTTCTCTCCCATTGAACATAAACTTAACTCTTTTTATGTCTTTTGTGAGCATATTAATAACTCGCTCTCTCTCTAACATGAGTCTTATGTTGTTTCTTATAGTGTAAGAGATTGTGTTGAGTTTATTTTGGGGTTTCTTCTCTTGCATGAAAAATGTTTTTTAGTAGAGTTTGTATGTTCGAGTGGTAATTTATTATTGATGTCTCCATTATATTTATATTTAATAAACTCTACAAATCCATTTAATCAATATGACATTGATTTGCAATTCATAAGATCTTTATATGGTCCTTTACGTAATTATAAGACTTGGAAACCGTTATTGAAGGTTACCTAAAGTGTTTTTGTTATATTTTCGTTAAGGTCTAACCTTTCTTTGATAAATATATTTAGTTTCCTTCTTTTTTGGGAATGGGAAAGATTAGGAGAATACTTTATCAATAGTAGATAACACTTAGATCTCTCCAAATATACTTAAACTTTTAAGAGCATGGAGTAAGACATGTCCTTTTTTTTTTGCTTTCAAACCATACATGAGTAATACATTGTTAAAAATGTTATATAGTTATTTTAACTTTTAAATTTTAATTGTATGCTACTATTACATTAAAATATTTCCAAGAGGTATCTATAAACAAATTTGTTGTTAATTTCACTTGTTCTTAAAGAATGATGCGTTCTAAGCTTGGTTCTCAAACAAAAATGCATACTCTTATATTCTTCTGATATTTTCCCAATGCTTCTATACTAATGTGCTCTTTCAGATGACGTTAGAGAGAACTCATTGATGCACTAAGGCCAAATTCAAATTGATATATGTAAGATATGATATAAGAATATATTAATGTGGATGACAACTTAGTATAATAATGTCAATAAAATATTTCTGCTCAATTATAATGTATAATGCAATTATTATGTATGGGAAAATTACATTTATTTTATAATTTTGAGGAATAGATTTAATGATAAAAACCTTCAAATTTAAAACTTTTATCTAAAAAACTTTTAGAAAAAAAAAACTGATATGTTACAATTTTCTAAAACATATGAAAAAACAAAAATAATATGATATGGTACAATTTTGTAAAGTATAATGTCTACTGATGTTTTGTTCTCAAATTAATTGCAAAAAGTGGAACATATAGTCACCTACATGGACTAAAAAACACAAACTCAAAATCAAATTTCCTTGTAGCGGGAGCAGAAAGTCAGAGGTCATTAGGACAATAAGATGCTTTTATTTCGCAGGTTCGTGCCAAAGTCAAATACCAAGAAACCCATCTTCATCTCAACCATTACAACTACTAACACCACTAATATGTTAGAATATAATAACTCAGCGTTGTTGACAACATTGAATTCACAGAGTGAAAGCAACCTCCATCATAATCAACATACTTTCTCTTATGGACTGTGAATGCATCGTTGCAAGAGTATTTGATGAATGGGCAATGGGAGGAAGCTCTCAGACTGTATTACCAAATGCCAAACAACTGCAATTGCAATCTTCGCAATACTTTGATATTTCACTTTGTTATCAAGGCATGTGCAACCCTATTAGCGTTGCAGCAGGGGAAGGACGTCCATCGATGAATTATAATAATGGGAATTGACTCTAACATATTCATCATCAACGATTTCATAGACATGTATTCCAAATGCAGTAATTTTTGGGATGCACGCCAAGTGTTTAGCAAAATGTCTCAAAAGGGATTTGGTATCGTGGAATTCTATGATTGCAGGTTATGCACAGAATGGGCATTTCAAGAAAGCATCAGAATTGTTTTATCATATGCAGATGATGGGAGTGAAGCTAGATGAAATCACATGGAATCCCATGATTGCAGGTTATGCACAAAATGGGTAGGTCATGAGGCGTTGAAATTTTTCTGTCAAATGAAACTGGTAGACACCAAGGCTAATTCCATAACTATAACAAGTTTAATCCCTTCATGCACAGATATGGAGTCTCTAGAGATCGATGAGGTAATCCATGGTTACATTATTAGAAGTGGTTTTGAATCACATGTTCTTGTAGGGAATTCCTTGATTGACATGTATTCTAAATGCAGGAGTATAGAAGATGCACATAACGTGTTTGTGGGCTTGTCTCAGAAAGATGTAATCTCATGGAATACCATGATTGCAGGTTATATACATAATGGGTACTATGACGAAGCTTTGGAAATATTTCAACAGATGCATTTGGCTTTTGCAGATCCCAACTTGGTCACATGGAATGCCATGATTTCTGGGTTTACTCAAAATGGACACTTTTACCAAGCATTGGAGCTCTTCGGTGAGATGCAGCTAACACGATTGAAACCCAATTCAATCACCATTGCTAGTATTCTCCTTGCTTGTGTACACATGGAAGATTCACCAAATAGCAAGTAGGTCTATATTTACATAGTCAACAATGGGTTTAAGTCCAATGTCCTTGTGGGAAGTGCCCTTGTAGACATGTATGTGAAATGTGGAAATATAGAGGCAACACAACATGTGTTTGCTAATATTTTTGAATGAGAAAGAGACGTCGTGTCATGGATTGCTTTGAAACTCTTTCGAAAAATGCAAGTAAATAGGGTAATGGCCAATTATGTCACCATTTCAAGTGTTCTCCCAGCATGTGCTCATCTAGGAGAATTGCAACTAGGTAAGAAGATACATGGCTATAATAGGTTAAAATTAAAAAAAAATTTACCGCACCAAAAAATTAGTTTTACCACCCTTTTGTGTTGCAGGCTCGAGCTTATCTAGCATGTACGTTCATGCTGGATAAGTCAGATGGCGTGGTCCCCTTCAGGTCCAAGGATTCATCTATTGACGGATTTTTTTTCAACTTTTCGACTTTCGACTGCCTTGTCCATTCCATTTAACCTCAGTCACCCATCATCTGCTGTCCTGCTGCCATCGCCACCCACGACGTAACGTCTTGCATTAATGTTTGTATACCAACCTGAGTGTTTTCAAACCACGACATATCTCAGTTTTCAAACCACCATTAATCCGACTCCCTTGTTTCGATCCTTGGTGTGGAAAGATTCCAATCGCACAAGCTGGTGTGGGTTGCACCTGTTCCTAGATCCCTATCGTGGAAAGTTGTTGATGCCCATATGCCGGTTTGGGTTGCATATGCTGGTGACGGAGCTTAGACATTGATAACCAGATGCCACAATCTCTAAGGTACCATTTCAAAAACCTTAGGCTAAGCTTATAAGTTCAGCTATGTTTTCGTGAATACAAAGTTAAATGTAGTGCTAAGGTTATGTTCTTTTTAAGTTGAGTGATTTCCTACATGATGTCGTGCATTACAATCTATAGCTTGCGTAGAGAATTTTAATAACGAAAACGTCAATCCATTTCCAATCATTTATTTCAATACATCTTCATTTTAAGAGTTTGATTCATGTACTGTTAAGATATTGATGTATTGTTAAGATTTGGACGCCTGAACCCTGAGCATTACAACTGTCATGAAAGCGATTACCTATTTTATTGGAGCAAGTATCGTACCCACGACCAACAGATCTATAGCAATTCATTTAATTTCCCTGATTTCAATTTTAAATTTTAAACTAAGAGCTAAAATACCTATTATTGAAGCTTATGTTATTGAGAGTAAGCATTTCTCTAGGTGTTGCACAGATGAGTGATAGAAATCCATTGAAATCATTTTTCTTAAGGAAGAGGGCTTGAAATCTAGTTAAATCAATTTCTTAAAGGGAGGAGGGTTTGAAATCCATTGAAATCACTTTTTAATTCCATCATCTGGAACATTGGAAGCCCTGGAAAGAACAAAACCTAACCAATACTCATTGCAAGGCTAATGAAAATAATAGAAATGACTGGAACTAAAGGAAGGACTAGGGTTGCATGTTGTATGAAACTAATAGAAATGACTGAAGCTAAAGATATTCTGAAATGTATATGGTATGGGATTTTAGGTCTTCAGAGAACATAGTAAAGATTCATCTCTTACATAAAATGTATGTTTTTAGGGTTGCATGCCATATGAAACACCTGAGGTTATCCAACTATTATAGTATAAATGAATTATAATTATTATTATTCACGGAAAGAAAGAAAAAATATAATTAATTCGAGTAGTGAGTTGCATATTGCACAAATTTGGTGGTTCCTGAGAGGGAACATTGAATACTCACTGAAACTAATAAATTTTATGTTATGTACTGAAATCAGTCCTATAATTATTAGAATTGCCTCTAGGATGCAGGCCAATGGCCGTAATCAAATCAGGAAACTACCTATTGATCCAAATTTGCTACAAATCTAGGGCAAAAAAGTGTATAACCTTGTGCAAAATTAACAAGCTTGTTCAAAGTCAATAAGGAATTAGATTCTAAATCTTCTAAAAAATGAACTTATGAGAATTTTTAAGCTAGAAAGTCAATGTCAAATAGGTCCGATGGAATTCAACATCTACTGTCATACAAGAAAATATCTTGGAGTGTTCTAATTCCATTGCAGAAGAAATGTGTAGCAGAGAACCAACTTCTCTCAGCAATAAGCTTTCCTGCATCAAGAATGGCATTCAAGGTTACCAGAGGGAGTAAACATTGACAAAAGGGCCATTTATGAAGCACTCCCCCTTCTAATAGAGGAAGTGTTTGATAGCTTCCAATGCCTTCCAAATGCTTTTAGCAAAATAAAGGAGTGTTCAATCTTGACTAAGGGAAGGGTAATGAGGGACTGAAAATTAAGGCCTTGCTAGCCTTTCTTCCCATAAGGATCCCCATGCCAACTTCAAAATCTGCCAAGTTCGTAGATGTTGAAAGAACACTACCAAAAGTTTTTGAATCCAGCATTGCACCTGCCAATTGCATTTCTTGAAAAATCTTCAGCACCTCTTTGCAATGTCCATTCTATGTAAATCCTGAAATAATGGCATTCCATGACACCACAGTTCTTCGAATAATGCCATTGAAGAGTTCAATGGACTCACGAACAAACCCATTCTGTAGAAGAGGCTTTGAAACCCATCTGGAGAGGCTTTGAGGCCTTGAACCCATTCTGTATTTATAAGTGAAGTAATCCTTATATTATCTAAAATATTGTAACAAATGTTTTCTGCATTGATCTGAATTTTCTCTTTCACTGATTGCAGATCCTTGTCTTCTCCTTTGAGATGGGTTCGAAATGGCACCAACTTCTAGCTCTTGAGGTGCAGGATCCTGAAACAAAAAACATTTCTTCTTCTGATTTGAAATGGAATATGGTTGGAGGTAATTATGTTGCATGGATCAAATCAAATAGAGTTAAAGAGCTAGTTACCGGGGAGTGCAAAAACCCATTGTATCCAACAAGCTTTTGAAAAAGTTACAGCAGTAAAACATAAAAAGAAAAAGAAAATGATGGAAATCAAATGTGTAGAATTGACAGCACCTTAGAATATACAATGTGAGTTTTTCTTTGTTGTTCTCAGTTCTTGGAAACTGGTTGAGATAAAAGCATTAGTTGCAGCAAGAACAATTGATGCTTTAATCGATTGTGAATACTGAAGTGTTAATTTCTTGTTGTTGCTTGTAGCTTTTGGTGTACGTATGGGCTAGATGACCACCGAGAGATTGACAAAGAACCTGTTGATACATCCAAAGTTCCTACACATGGTAAGGGGAGTCGTCCAGGTCGTAAGCATCTAAGATGTGGTTATATTTTTCATTTTAGCATTCACATACTCAAGAAGGCCCCGAAACGCTGCCTAATCACTAATAGTGAGATGAATCATATAGATAATCAGGGTAAACCTTACCATGGACAAGAGGTTGTTGATTTTCTAGGCACAAGGGCATACCATGCACCTGATATTAGCAAAGAACTATGTCAATGGGTAGAAAGATGTTTGCTTTTGGGGATGTCTGCTGAATGTTTACATCAAAGACATCGTGAATTAGTTCATGATAAAGTATCCTCTTTTGAAATAGAGTTTGATCGAAATGATTTTCTTTCACGTGATGACATTGGAAATATAGAGAGAAAATTGAAACTTTCCCAATATATGTTTGACAAGAATGATGCCCAAAGTATGCGTATATGGTGAGCTACACCCTGATAAAGTGTTCTACTACTCTGAGTTTGACAAAACTGTAGATGATGAGAGTCACACACCATTCATTATAGGAATCCAACTACCATTACAACTGGAATGGATGAAGAAATATGGCCGTGATAGTATATTAGCAATGGAATCTACATTTGGAACAAATTGTTTTAAGGTATGTTTATATATCATGTATGTACTTTTTCTTCTGTCATTTGTTATTTATAATATGATTCAATCATGTAGTGATGTCATGTTTATTTGTGTGCAGTTCCAACTTTATACATTATTGGCATTTGATTCCCAACATAATGGTCTTCTTGTGGCATGGGTCATCATGTCAAGATATATGACCTTAGATATTGCCAAATGGATGGAAGCACTACTTCTTAAAGTACGCATGGGTATGTTGGAATGAAAATTGAATGCATTCATGGTAGACGATGCAACGACGTAGATTGGTGAAATTAGGTACATATAGCTAGTAGGGTGTTTTTTTCCCTTTTCTCAAAATAAAATGTTTCATACAATATTAAAGACACATTATACAAATAGGAATATATTTTTAACATTGTGTAACATATTTATCCAATAGGGCGACATTTCAATGTGAAGTCTACTTATGCAATTGGCATGTCATAAGGGTATGGCTAAAAAATCTTGTCATGAAAGTTAAGGATGACACTACAAGGCATTCGATGTTTAAGCATTCATGCGACATTATGCACAACCACAAAAACACAGATTCTTTTCTTGAGGAGGCCAATAGGTGTATGAATGAATTGAAAGAAGAAAATGCCTTTGTTCAGTACTTTCGAGCATGATGGCTGGACATAATGGGTTTGGGTTCATACTATAATATCTAGAGGTTTTTATTTAATGAATAGCCTATGGATAATCCTCAACTGCTATGCAATATTTTCTATAGTTTTATATTTCACATACTTTTAGATTTCAATTTCATGTTTTCACAATAAATTCAAATTTTCCTAGCTATTTCTTTGACTCTTATCCTATGTGTTCAACCTACTAGCATGTTCTATATTTATTAGCTTATGTTCTTTGATGTTTATCAGGATTGTGGGAAAAATGTTGCCGTACTTTAGAGCATGTTGGACAAGAAACAAATGAGGCCATCGAGTCATACCATTCACACTTGAAAAGGGTATTTTTAAGGTCAATACGATCAACTTCCCATCGTTGAGTAGATTGGTTGGTGCATCAATTGATAACAATGGTCCACATTTTTAATTGGCGGCGTGAATGTGGAAAGGAACATGGTTTCCACAGAAATTATAGAGTGTCCTTTGATGGCATGGGTGCAAAGCCAACATGATGAGATGAAAATATATATGTTATGGCAATTATGTCCAAACTTTGCTATGTGCGATTGCAACTGGGCAAAAAATGGATATTTGTGCAAACATGTCATTAAGGTTACCATGATGAGGGACAAAAACAGGTTGGAACAAGAAGAGCTAGAAATAAGAATTGATGAAACAACTTCATATCAGGTTATTTGAGTATTTCATAATGCATATTTAGATCATTAGTAATGTTTTAGATCTTAAATAGTGGTTGTTGTGGCCTAATATGTTGCAATGTTTTGTTACTAGATCGCTGAAAATGATGGTTTTGGAATTGCAAATGGCTTGGATATTCCTGTCATGGTAGTCATTTCATAACTTGGTTAATTTTATAGTTTCCTATTACTCTTTTACTATTGACGTGAATTTTTCTTTATTTGTTTTCAGGTATATAATAATGTTAATGGTTCGATGGCTACTTCTACAATGTAAATCGAAGTCATGATCAAGGAAGCATATCGCAACGTATTCGAGACATTTTTGAGTCTATTATGCAGATGCTTAGTGAAGAATCACATCTCCGCTTCCTAGAGAAACACATGGAAGATGTTGCCAATGAGTTCAAAGCGACATTGGTATCAAGTAGTTTAGGGTTGGACCATCCTATTGCTCCATATTTCCAACAAGTGGAAGATGGATTTGGGCATACCCTACAACGTCAAAAATATTTCTTGGAAAGGATGGTCACTCGTAAGCGTTCTTACACATCATCTAGTTCTACATACTTTCCTCCCCCAACACATGGGACTAAAAGGAGGCAAACACTTGATGATGTCCTTGATAGAGCTACCATATGAGACAATGAAAGAAATCCAAATAAGTGAAGGTGAGAAT
Source organism: Pseudotsuga menziesii (assembly GCA_001517045.1). NCBI lineage: Eukaryota > Viridiplantae > Streptophyta > Pinopsida > Pinales > Pinaceae > Pseudotsuga > Pseudotsuga menziesii. The sequence goes on along the minus strand of LPNX010638513.1, from coordinate 124,270 downwards.
TACAAATATGAAAATTTGGTTATTCTTAAATTTTTAAGCTTGAAACATGCATGATTTAGAATCCCATCACTATGCAAAGACTTTAATGCTTTTATGGTTTGTAATTCTAGATAAAATGAATAAAGTTATGCTCATTTCTATATTTCCTTGCATCTTTTTTAGGTGGCTTTGAAGCTTGTATATCAGAGCATGAAGAGCATTGGCATGACTAAAGGAATAAGTTGTAGCATTGAAAATGAGTTGTAGTTTGCCAAAGATAAGAGAACGACACTTCTTACACAAGTTGTTTTGGACAAGACAATTTTAGAAAATGTGTATAAATTGATAACACTGTCAAGAGGACAAAAACAATTTCTTGAGCTCAATGCAATCAAGTGTTAAATCAGATCTAAATTCCACATTTGTATAGCGTGCATGCCTCAAGCAGGTCAAATGGAATTTATGCCTTGATTGCAAAAGACAATGTTTTCAATAACTCACTGTCAATGCATAACCACCATTTATGTATCAATTTCCAGCCAGTAAAAAAGAGTTTATGGAAGTATTCAAACGTAACTTCCAGTTTACAATTCAATAGACATCAAGTTGTTTAATTTTTTTTTTGATATTTTTGCAAATCCCTTGAACATTGTTGGTCCAATGTGGAAATCATCTCCATTGGAAGAGTTTCAACAATCTCTATTCACATATGCAATAAACATCTCCAAGGACAATTTTGTAAATGCAATAAACAGTTTATTGTTTTCATTTTATTTTTAAAAATGAAGTCCCACTTAATTTATAGTTATCTTTCGGGGGGATATTTATTTGGATCCTAAATGGCTATCAATGCATAAATTTTTGAAATAATTTACAGACGTAGTTCATCATTTCAAATTTCGCTTAGTATTTTTTACTTTTATTAAGTTGATTTCATAGTAGATTTACTTTTCTTGATCCATTTTGGAAAAGGCACCTACTATCTTCTTTACTCAACCCTCCGTATTTGCTTTTAAGTGGGGATTTGTAGTTCAGATTTCCTGTATAGATTGAAGATCATCTTTCGGGAGATAGCACTAGATCACAACTCTCACTTTTTCCATTTTATTCGATAGAGTCTAAAATGTTAATGTTTCTTGTACTAGGAAAAAAGTTAAAAGAAGAAAATCACAAATTTATAAAAGTCGAATAATGTGGAAAGTTGAAAGAGTGAGGTCGTTAAAAGTAGGACAATAGGAGGTTCTGTAATCTTTGAAGGAATATTTTTTTATTGAGGTTCTTGTATAGAGTATGAGACTGTATTGTTCTAAACAACTAAAAGCATGTTGTTCTTAATCTTAATATTCTCGAGCATTGATTGCTTAGCACTTGCTATAATTTTGTAATTTTTTTTGATAAGCTGTTGGTATGTACTTGTAGAGTTGCAGTGTATTTATGAAACACTACTTAATGGCATTTTCAATTATAATGAAAAAAGATTTAGATGATTTGTTTAAATTATTTTTTTATTTCTAAATCATATCGTGTCACGACGAAATACTTATCCTCATTAGCAACAACAATTATGAACAACCTAACATTGCCATGTTAATGAGCTGTTTTAGTTCACTATTTTGCATATAAATATGTAGGGTCAAATGTTATATTATCATTTTCTATGAGATGATCCAAATGTTATTATATTATCATTATGAGATGATCCAAAGTCATATAAGAGTCTTTGGTTTTAATTGATTGGACCTTTGGGATACTGGTGGATAGTTTGAAAAAAATTATGGAATGAGCATATAGCACAAACTATTTACCAATTAGTTTTCAAAACACGTGAACTGAATTTGTCTCTGAACCAACCAATTGTGGAGAATTATAAGCAATGGCGTTGGATTAAAACCCTTTTTTACATTGGTTCCTTCCTTCATAACTATAAAACTCTCTTTAATAAGTTACAAGGAGATGTTGTTGATTATTGGAATTGTAAATAGACCGAAAAAATGTGCCCACCCGTGATATGAACTCAAAATTGTGGCCAAAGAACAGAAAGGGCTGATATATTATGTTACTATTTGCAATCATGGATCAAAGGTTGGTATTTTCTGCAATAAGATTATCAAATCGTACCAAAATCATGATTTTGTCTGTTCATGGAAGAAGGTTAACAACAGAGAAGTTTTGATTGACTTCACTTGGGGGAAAATTAGGATATCTCTTTAAGATGTTCGCTAAGTGCCAAAATCTGATTGATACATGCAAACTATTGGAAAATTGTGTGAAGGAGAAACAATACATAGTGCATTTAGAATTTGCACAGAACAAAGCATAGTGCATGTGAGTGTTCTTCATTTCTGTGTCTCTGCACATACAGAGAACTCAAAAGCAGGGTCAATATTGTTTTACACTTGTTGTAGATACAACAGATCCCATGTCTCATCTAGAACATGGGAGCCCCAATTTTATATGCAAAGGTAATATTTAATTTCTTTAGTCATTTTAGGGGTTCTCATGAAGTTTATCATGGTTTCTATGTCTTTTCCAAGATTTGACTTAGTTAGCATTTTTAAAATTTACGCATTTCTTGTGTGTTTTTGGTGAGTTGTGGAAAAGACTAGTTTTCCCCAAAAATGTGTCTTTCCCGCAATCTGCAATGCGGATTGTGGGAGCTTGTTTTTTTGTATTTGCAACTTTTCGGTCCCGCAACCTGCAATGCAAATTGCAGATGCGGAAATATTTTTAATAAATGCAGTTTATCATCCCGCAATTGCGAATCGCGGATTGCGAGAAGTAGTTTGATTGATTTGTGTTGTGTGTTTCTGTAACCTGCAATTTTTGGATTGCGGATTACGGAAAAGGTTAGTTAAAATTTTAATATTTTGTGTTCCCGCATCCCGCAACCCGCAATTGCGGATTGCAGGAACTCTTATGCACGTTAGTTTGTTTGTGAACCCGCAACCCACAATTTGCGGATTGCAGGAAAGTGAAAAAAATTCAAATCTTGCGACTTGATTCCGTATCCCGCAAGATTTGATCCTGATCGTCTATTTATTTCAATCCTACGGCCTGAATTCGACCTGCGAAAAATCTATAAATAGATGGGTCCTTTGTATTTTATTTACCATTTTCACTGTCGAGAACTACCTTGCAGCGTGACTTTTTACTGCGATTTTTACCAAGGATTTTTTCATAGTTTCGGTCAATTCCAGGTAGGTTTCTTTTGTAATTTCTACGCTTGACTATTTACTATTGCTTTGTTTCTTAATTGGTCTTGATTTTCTGTTTATAAGTTTAAACAAAGTTTTCAATTTTCCAAAATGGCATGAATTACCCGCTGCAAGAACATTCAAAAAGACATGCTGACCAAAGAGCCAAAGTTTGACATCTTCTCAGACACCAATGGCAGAATCATTGAAGCTTACCAAATTGACTGGCCCAGGATATACTCAATTTTTTACAATGATGACCTCTTTGATATTCAAAATGACTAGTCGGCCTACCAGAAAATTAGTGATTCCGGGCTACACGCCATTGCTTCCAGGCCTGCTATCCTTCCTTACACTTACCCAGTCAAATGGATTATGGATCACACAAACCCTAGAGACTGGTCCTTTAATGATAGCGTAAGGTCATAGTTAGCCACCTTTCGACTAGATGTTTTTACCAGAGCCTATGCTCTTAAACCAACAGTGCAACCCCTTAATGCCGAGTTCGCCCAATCTTCCAAGACCGGGTAAAATATTAATGAAATGATAAAATACTGGATGAATGAACCTAGTAAGTTCTCGCAGAGGTCTGATGACCTATACCCTATCTCCTGGTTTAGAGAACCCTATTCATTATTGGAAGCCATGCTTTGCAGGCTGTATGGTCTTCCCAACTGTTCTGTCTTTAAAGCTGAATCGGATTTGGTATCCCATCATGTCCTAACAACTGGTGAGTCCTTCCCATGGGCGTCTATCTTGTCATTGGAGCTTAAAACGACTATTTAGGATTATCAGAAAGCTACTGCTCGGAAGAAGACAAATTTCTTCTTTTCTGCCTTTATTCTACACCGAGTTCCAATATCCCAATTTGGGATGGAAATAGACTTTACCGGCCCCTCCGGTACCTGTCTACTATTCAACACTATGGGATACTAATTATGCAGCTATGTTCTATGACATATGTGAACTTTTTTTGGCAGCATTTATTTTTCAATATTCAAACAGGAAGCTCCCGCCTTTTCAGCCGAAGCCATGAATTTCATTGCTACAATGGGCGATTGGTATCTTGGTGAGTCTTTTTCATATATTATAATTTGGGGTAGCAATACTGTCCATATGCTACCCAAGATAGTTCCTAACAAGTTGGTTATTGAAGAGGTTTCTTTCCAAACTATTACTAACGGTGTCTACAAGAATCTTGTCGGTCCTAAAAGGAAAGGCTGGCCTAAATTTCATTTGAATCTTAGGTCATTGGTCATCCCAACTTCAACTTGGGCTACGATGTTAGGTGATCAAATAGATTATTTGAAACTTGGTTTTGCTATCAAAAGAAAACATGACCCTAAAGGGTTTCTTGATGCCCATTTAAAGCAAAACCTTGTCAAGAGTGGTTATGTCCATGAGGAAGTTCCTGATGACTTTATCTACCAGGGGGTGAATACCTTTTCTGAGGTCTTGGCCAAAGCTAAGAACAATGATGAACAGATCCACATTTTACAACATCAACATGAGCTTAGATCTAGGGTTCTGGCTACAAAGCAATGGAACTTGACCTTCTTGAAAAGGTAAGAAAGGGCAGGGAAGCGAAGGAAGCCCAAGCAACAAAAGTTCCATCAGTGGTAACTTATCCAGATGGTAATAAGGGAAAAATTCCTATGGAAGACCTGTCACTGGTAACTGTTGCTCAATAGTTGAAATCTATGATGCATACTTCCCAGCAGTCAAAGCAAAATTTAGCATAGATAAATTCAGTTTTGGACAATCAAGTAGCTGCAGCTTCTTAGCCTATTATGGACTCTCAGGTAACTACTGCAGTTACCCAGTCATGTGACCAAAAAGAGACAACTGAGGTCAAGCCATTTAAAAGACAAAAAATTCAGGTTCCTACTTCTCAAGCCCTTACCATAGACCTTATTGATTGTGATGATGAAGAAGAAGAAGTAATTTCTTTTGTCCCTGTGATTGAGGAATTAACAGAGCATGTGCAAGCATTTACACATTTTTTTAATAACGATGAAACAGAATATGCCATCCCTAATAAGAAGATCCTAGAACCTTCTTCTGCTTTCGATTCTTCATCCTCAGAATTCCTCCTCTCCTCGATTCAAACTCTTTCAATTTTTTCTGCTGGGGCTATTCCATCATCCTCGTTATCTCAACTTTATCACTCTTTGACATCTACATATGCTTTTATCCCATCCAGATCATTTCAACATCCCTTTCTCCCATCTTTTGTTGCAGAGATCTATTCCTCAAAGACTCCTCTGCAATTACCCTCGTTTATCTTTTCATCATCTCCCATTCATGAGAGAATTCTAGTACCTTCATCATCACTTCCATCCGCAAACATTAGCATTCCATTCTCTGAAACTTCCATCCCAACCTTCTTCTCAACCTTCGAACCTGTAGTTGCTCAGTACATCTCTTCTTCCTTATTTACCTCCCATGTCACTATTCCCATACCCACTCCCACCATCACTCAGACATCTTCCTTAGTTTCAACAGTAAATATGACTTAATCATTTACTGAATCAGTGGTTGAGTTCGAAGAAGATAATTTGGTCCCTCTTGGGGATTACTTCTACAACAGGTCATCTAGGGCAGTGGTTAGGAAAGGAAAGAAAAGGAGTAGAGATAAAGGTGGTTTTGAAGCTAAGCAGATAATTTGGACACAACAGTCTGGTGATCCTCAAGTAGATGCTATTGATACAACCACAAATTTAGGTGCATTTACAGGGGCAAACTTTGATGCAGTCACTACAATAAACAAGGAGCTTGATAGAAAGAAGGAAGAAGTAAAGAAACTAGAAGAAGAGTTGGCTAAACCTCAAAAGGAGCACAAGGTTTATATTGCTAATCTTGAAAAGGCAGTTGATGATAGGCTTAAAGAGTTACAATTAAATAGTACTTCCCTCCAGGCTAAAGTGCATAATGAATGAGATATAAATGCCACTATTGCGCAAAGGGTTGCTATACTTGAGAAACAATGTGAAGATGCAACTGTAAGTGCAACTTCCTATGCATTCACTAAGTTCTCCCAACAAGAGTTTAAGGACTTGGCCATCCAGATTAATCAAGAACACCATGAATTAGTGACTGGAATGTTTAAAACTCTGGATGACATTTTGGAAAACTCATGTTGCTTTTGGTAAAATGTCAATCTCCCTTGAGAACTAGGTAGAAAAGAGAGAACAAGCTTCTAAGGCTTATAATGATATTCTGGATTGGCAGAGGTATATGAAGGATAGACCAGAAGACATCACTATCATCAACAATTTTCAATTGAAGAAAGTTAAGACTGTGTTGCGCACTTGGCTTGACTTAAACGACATGATTGGAGATGCGATTCAGAAAGTGCAAACTATGTGTGGAAGGAGATGGTATGCTATGGACAATATTATGGAGACGTTGCACTTCCCTACTATGGATCTAATTGAGAATGCTTGTCCACCAAAGTTGATGATTGAACATGTTGAACGGCGGTGCGACGAGGCCAAAGAAAAAATCCAATGCCTTTATCATATCAATATTGAAGACGTGGATCGATTAACCAGAAAACTTCTTGTTTTTGAGGGAAAGATCCACATTTTCGTCCACATTTGGCACAAGATGGCTAAAAATTAAATGGAAAATTTTAAGTGTGATGCTCAACTTGGGTTTGAATTAGCGAACTATCCCAACATAGATGAATTGTTAGGGATTTGACTAGGTGGTGATATTTTCTTCGCTATTAGTTTCTAGTGGATTTTATAATCCCAATTTCATGGGGGTTCATTCTTTTGTAACTATTATTTAAAGGGTATATTTCTCATGTATTGATGGGGAATTTTCGAAGGGAAAAAATCAGCTAGAGAGATTGGAGACACTCTGTTTAATTCAGGGTTTGTAATTTCTTGCAGACTTTATTTAATATAGTATGTTATTCTTTTAAATCTCTTTATGTCTATTTAGTCAAGTTTCCTTGTAAAATATTTATTTTTCCATTTCAGGTTGTTCACTATTACTGTTCATCTTTTGCAATTCATAAGTACATTTATTTACAACTTCGATTTCTCTTTGCTTGTGATCTATGTACGATTAAGGTTTTAAAAGAGTTTATTCAATTAAAGCTTTGATCTATTTATGCAAATGGTTTATAAACAATTATAATTTATGTTAATTTTTTAATTGACATATCAGTGACATGTTAATCTTGAATCCTTAACTTACCATCAACCAATTTTAATTGATGAACATGCTTATCTATTTTCATCTCAGGTTAATCTGCAAACAAACAAACATTTTCTTAGAATAGGATTAAATTAGATTCGATTTCCCTCTTAGGTAGATTCACTTTCTTTCATGATCTAAGACAGTCAGTTTTCCTTCATTGGGAAACAGATCCTTTCAGGATTAGAACCATAAGTGCCAGCGAAGGCATTAAGATCTGTGGGAGATTACTATTCCAAACATGCTGGGGATATAACTCTCCTGGCGTAGGACCTTTTGAAGCCTTTCAGTATGGGTTTCCCCCCTCTGTTGCGAGCCTTGGAACCCATTCCAACAAATTAACCATCCGAGGATTCAACAACACTGTACACACAATTATGGCTTCATATCCTGTTGGCTTTGCAGCCATGATGGCCATCTTCTAATCCCTGTGATCTTGCTTTTGTCTACACTGGTAGTTATTGATTTTTTTTGTTGTGTTTTTCATTTATGGATGGGGTTATGTTCACAATATGGATGTGGGGATTTTATTAGAACTTCTCGTTGTGGGTTTTGGATACTTGTAGCCTGAAAAAACAATTGGAGTAAGAAGACAATGCAAATGAATTGTCATTCTATAGATGTGACTTTGGAAACTGAAACACCCCATCTAAGAATAAATGTAGTGAACAATGATTATGTGTGTGTTTGAATTGATTTGGTTTTGCATAATAATTGCTTCCCATCCATTGCTATAACAAGTTTTGGAAAAATAGAATTGGTTGGTTCATTCATTTTGCCTAAACTTCACATATTAGTGTGGATGAGGATTCATGAACAATGCTTATGTGTGTGTTTGAACTAATTTGGTTTTGCATAAGAATTGCTTCCCATCCACTGATATAACAACTTTTGGAAAAATAGATTTGATTAGTTCATGCATTTTTCCAAAACCTCAAATATCAATGGATGAAGATTCGTGAACAACACTTATGTGTGTGTTTGTAGTTTGTACTGATTTGGTTTTGCATAATAAATGTTTCCCATCCTCTGATATAGACCTTTTGGCAAAATAGATTTGATTTTGTGTTTTTAGCTCAGGGTTCAAACATAACTCCATGTTTTTTAGTTGCACATGTTCCTCCCATGGCTTGGAAGATCCGCTTCGTCCACTTACAAACTGGCTTGTTAATTTTGATATTGCCATTTTTTGTATTGATATGCCCCTTTCCAGATTCTTATTATTGATAGGTTTACCACTGTCCTCTTTATTTGATTGTGCTTCATATATCATGCTTATTATTCCATATATTGATTTGTTTATAAATGAGATTTTCTAGTGCTTAATATTTGAATTCTTAGTATTGGCATGCTTATAGTTGTTCCATTGAATTAGTAATAATTGGTCTATTTATGATTGTTATCATCAGAATTAACAAGCCAATTCATTTCTCCAAGGGTTCACATACCGATGAATGGGAGGCGATGATTATCCAAACCAAAATCAATGCATTTTTAGCCTGTTTTCAGTAGTTATGCACTCATTGCCTAATATCAAATTCTTGATATAACAACCAAATATGCTCCATTCTCCAAAACTAAAAAAAAAAACTAAAACCACTATCAAATCTGAATAAAACAAAAACAAAATCAATCAAATACCAACCTACACCTCACTGGGCTTGAAGTAAATAAACATGAAATAGCCAATAACGAGTCCCGTGGGAATGCCAAGTCCAAAACCAATGAAACTCAATAGAGTAGTAAAAAAACCCATCTCCCTCAGCCTGTTATTTCAAAAGTAATCAAGCTCACAAGATTAAGAAGAGTTACGGTCCAATCCAGACAATATCGAGAGCCCTAATTGGCATGGGTATCACGCTATGTCAACAGAGAACTTATTCCTTAGAAGGCCTGAAATCAATGTATCTACTAATCCTTTTGAATTAAGAAATGCATCCAATGGCTGCGCTAATAAAATAATGGAGCAATCGTGCATACCCAAGTGTCCTCTCCAATGGATGTGCTAATAAAATATTGGAGCAATCTTGCATGCACAAGTGTCCTCACCTCCTTCAGAATCACAACAACATTTGAAAATCCCGCCTATATTATGGAAGGCAATTTTTTATTCACATATGAATGGTTAGTCTAAGGCAATCAATCAGACATTGGTTCATTTTTTTATAATGGATAACTATAAGCATCTTGTGAGTTGGGTTGAAATCCTACCATAACTATTGTATTGTTATAATTACATGGTACTCAGTCCATACATCAACACACATGTCTACATTTTAAACCTTTTTGCAACTTTTTCCTTAGACAACATTTGCATATTGCACCACACTTTTGCTAATGACATCAAATAAGGCAAAGTATAGAGTGCAAGGAATAACGTAACAATCTAAATGTATTCTAAGTTTCAAACATATTAGCTAATGAGGAAGGCCTCCATGCCAAATTTAAAAAGCACTATTGAGCTTGCACTGTTAAGATTTAAAATGAACAAGGGGAAGGTGATGTATTGTAAAACCAACCCCTCCAAAGATATATCCATCAACAATATCCATTACAAATGAACCATTAAATAATGTGAAACCATAAAAAATAAAACATAGCAACAACCTTTCAATACATCAACAATATCTTTTTTATTGAACAACGATAACATGTTGAAAATTATACACGGCACAGACTTGCAATTTTACACCAACCATTACATCGTGGGGAAAACATTCTTCTTTATTAAAAGAGCCACACTAAGAGTGACACCAAAATAGTTACAACAGACAAGCATACACATATCGAATATGTGTAACAATGTACAAGCCTAAATTTTGATGAAATAGATGTTGATAACATTTTATTTTTCACACCCCCCCCCAGAGTGGACATTTCAGCGGATAGTAGATCAACAAACATCCTATTTATATTTGAATGGTGGTTGATCGTAAATGAATGAAATTCAGCAACAATTGTTCTTGCTTCTACATGAAGCACTATTAAATTCCTTTTTCTTACTTGGTATATTCCCTTCATTTGGTTACATAGAGGTTTAGAGTTGGTGTATACACATATGTCATTGGAACTGTACATTTTGGTTGTTTTTATCCATTCTATAAGCGCAATGTAATAAGCTTTGTTGTTCGTTGTCCTCCCACGAATCTCTCTTTTCCTTTGGAAAGCATCATTCAAAAAATGGTTGCACAGGACATATTCAATGATGGCTTGTTCCGGGTTTGGATAACATGACACTTGAAATCACAGTGTCCATTCTTGCACCATCTTGTTGTTAGGATTATTAATCCTCCCTTGTTCATACTTTCTGTTAGATTAATTAGCCTAACTTAGGAACCTAAATTAATTAATTGGGTCCACTAGTACAATTGGGTCCACTTGGCCCAATTGGGACACATGTACCAATCATTGAAGTGTGGGGAACACTACTAGAGGTTAAATTCCACTTATTGCATGTGCATGCATTAGTTAGGGCGCCTCCTAGGCCAATCCCTACATTTTAGGAGCCACTCGGAGTCCCGGAACCAACCTACTTTAGTCAGTTGGTGTTAGCACTAGTTAGTCTTAGTTAGCCCCCAGTTACATTTAGTTACTTCACAATCATTTAGGATAACGCTACTAATGCATGGTTGCATGGGGAGGAGCGCTTTTCCTACCTACCACACTCAGTTGCACTAAGTTAACTAGCTGTCAGTGGTTGTTGGAATTATTGGTCATCAAGGAGTAGTCTATTTGGACTCCGATATTGATTGGGAGACCTTGAGTTAGAGATTCAGTTAGATACAGTCTTATCCACTTGGAGGATTCGAATTCAATGGCCATGCATTCAAATTATTTCGTATGTAAACTATTGTAACACTGGATATTATTATGATGAATATACTGTAAATTCTTGAGCAATACTTGTCTGTTTCCTATGTGGTTTGTTTTTTTTAGTTTGTATGTTCATTCTCCATTCAATTGCTACAACATTATCAGAACTCTCTGCTTGAAGATCTAAATTCCATTCAAATTCTAATATGGTATCAGATCCTTCTCAGGTAGGCTTCATGCTTGTTTCTCCCCATTGAACATCAGAAGCAATTGGGTTTCCACAAAAGTCCCCTATGAAAATTTGCTAGCTTTGGATTCATTCAGAGCAGCGAAGAGGGTGTGACGGACCCTGAAAACATGTTCATGCCGGGAGGAAAATCATGATTTTAGCATTTCATATGTTTTAGTGTGTTATTGTAGTGAAATTGACATGTGCTACGTAGCTTGAGAGAAGTATTTGCAGTCTTCCAACCGAAGCAATTATGAGTTCTCAAACTCATGAACCACGGATCCTCACAACTTCCAATTGCCTTGATTGGAGGATTGATATGAAGCTGGCCTTGCACAAGCATGGCTACCACAGGATCATACATGGATGGGAGGTCGATCCTCCTCAGCCAGTAGAGCGGAACAAGTTCCTAAACCGTTGTGATGAAGCATTCGGGTACTTATGTACTTATATTTCCAGAGATCTCCTCTTTAGTTTAGAAGGATTGAGGACTCCCAGAGAAGCATGGGAGAAGCTTGATAGCTTGTTTAACAAACAAGATGAGCTTCAGGGACACATTCTGGGGAATGAGTTGGTATCTTTACATCCCATCAGTTTCAATACTATTGAGCAATTCTTCTACAAATTCAAGTCTCTAGTACTACAATGCAGACAGTGCGGGATAGAGCGGAAGGATGAGAAAAATGTCCTTTCAATACTCAACAAACTAGGCCCTGAGTACTCTGTCTATGTCTCTATGTTTCATTCCAAGTGGGAAATCTTTCCTGACTGAAAAATTCCTTCTTTAGATACATTTTTTGAGTCCATAATCAAGGATCAAAACAAATTGATTCTAATGGGAGTCATCCAGACCTCAAAATATCAAGCTCTCTTGGTTACTGACTCTTCCAAAGCACAAGCAAAGGGGAAAATAGATAAGAAAGAGCCAAAGGTAGCTGATTTGAAGCCTAAACAAAATCAGCAAGCTTCCGAAAGGGCGTCCAGCTCTAAGAAGAAGAAATTTGGGAAAACATTATCTCCCTATTGTGAAAAAGGGTATCACCTTGAAGATCATTGTATGAGGAAGGAACTTAATGAAATGTCTGCTCTTCTGAAGCAACATAAATTTCAAAGAGAAAAACAGTCTGACAATGGACATGAAAGATGTCATGCTGTAAAAGTAGGACCACCTCGGTCTACAACCTATTTGATTGATTTTGGAGCCTCCAACCACATGGTTTCCCCCAAGGATCTCTTCTCCTCTCTCAGTGTCAAAGAAGGGACCACTATTTACATCGAAGATGATTCCCAAATCCCAACAGCAGGAAAGGGAACCATCAGAGTGAAGCATGGTGTGTTAGAGATGTCCTATATGTTCCCTCACTTGTAGCTAATTTATTATTTGTTTATCAGATGACCCATATTGGCTCACCAAAGCAAGTATTGTTTGGACTTGACTCAGTAGAGATCACCAATATCTCAACTGGGAAGATTGTAGCGAAAGGGATTGTTGATCATGCCTCCAAGGCATACTATTTCTCTCACTTCATGCCATTCTTAGTTCCAGCATCATCACAGCTTCCATTCGAAGCCGATGAAGGTATAAACATTCCTTCACTTCCTATTGCAGTTTCAGTTTCAAATCCTGACATTTCTGATTCAAATTCAAAAGAGGAGTCATCCCATTATGATCCAAACATTGAGCTTACAACTCAAAGGGATCTATATCCAGATCTAGCATCTACCTCATTCCAGCAGCCTAAATGGGCTAAGCAACTCATAGAAGTAGCTGGAGATGGTGTTGGGGATCCATATGAAAAAAGAAGAATGAGGTCCCAGTATCAGAAGGAGAGTGTAGCACTGTCTCACACGGATTCTCTTCTTGCCAAGAGGTGTTTTATGATGCTTAGGTCAGATCCTCAATCCTTCAGGGAGGCTTGCCATGATCCTAGATGGAAGGAAAACATGGATGAAGAGTTTGATTCGCTACATGACAACCAGACTTGGGAACTTGTTCCCTTACCTCCCGGAAGGAAGTTGGTACAGTGCAAATGGATCTACAAAACCAAAATAGTTGTTAATGGAACCAAAACCAAGTACAAGGCTCGGTTGGTGGCAAAAGCGTATTCTCAGGTCCAAGGCTTGGACTCTAATGAAACATTCACTCCAGTAGCTAGAATGGACTCCATCAGGCTGGTATTGGACATTGCTGCTTCCAAGAGATGGGAAGTACACCACATGGATGTGAAGAGTGCCTTCCTCCATGGTGATTTGGAGGAGTAGATCTATATGAAACAACTTGAGGGGTTTATTGATGATCCCTCCTTAGTCTGCAGACTAAGAAAATCATAGTATGGACTCAAACAAGCCCCAAGGGCATGATACTCCAAGATGGATTCCTTCCTCATCTCTCAGAAGTTTGAAAGGTGCAAATCTGATTGCAATGTCTACATGAAGAAGAAGGAAGGGTTCTTTCTTCTAGTTGTATTGTATGTGGATGACTTTCTCAATACTAGTAGCTATGTTGCAAGATTGAGTAGCATCAAGTCTGCTCTTAATAAAGCATTTGTTATGACTGACTTAGGGATGTTAAGACAGTTCATTGGTCTCAAAGTAAGTCAAAAGAATTCAGGAATCATGATTTCACAGTCTAGGTATTCATCAGACATGCTTAAGAGGTTCCACATGGAGGATTGCAAGCCATCCCCCTGCCCTTTCTTATCAAGCATCAGGCTTAAAGAAGGTGGTTACACACCTGTGGCGGACAACACTCTCTATAGACAACTCATTGGAAGCCTTATGTATCTCACTCATTCGAGACCAGACATATCCTATGCAATGAGTGATGCTGCTAGATATATATAAGAGCCATGAGCTGCACTGGAAGGAAACAAAGAGGATCTTGCACTATGTGCAGGGTACTATTGATTATGGGATCCACTATGATGTTGGAGCACAACTGGATCTCACAGGCTTTACAGACTCAGACTGGGTAGGGGATGGAAATGATAGGAAATCCACCTCGGGTTTTGCATTCATGATTGGATCTGGGCCAATTTGTTGGTCCAGCAAGACACAAGCAGCCCTTGCATTTTCTTTAGTAGAAGTAGAGTATCGAGGAGCTGTGAATGCAGCTATTTAGGGAGTTTGGATGCATGGCATCTTGACAGAGTTCGAGATTCAAAATTCACCTACAGTAGATCTTTATTGTGACAACCAGAGTACAATCAAGATCTCCAATGATCCTGTTCAGAAGTAGAGGACAAATCACATAGAAGTTCACATGCACTACATTCAGGAACTGGTGCATGACAGAACCATCACACTGCACTATTGTCCGGCAGAGGATCACATTGCAGATATTTTTACCAATACTTTTACTGAAAAGAGATTTGCCTTTCTCAAGTCTCTTTTGGGTATTAAGGCTTGATTCTCAGTTTCTATCTTGAGGGGTTTTTTTCCCAAGAGGTTTTCCTATCTCATTTGTATTATGTCTCTCAGATTGTATATTGGGTGACCTATGGTCTTGTTTCCAGGGCCCACAGTTGTCCAAGTTAGGATTCAGGGGGGGTGTTAGGATTATTAATCCTCCCTTGTTCATACTTTCTATTAGATTAATTAGCCTAACTTAGGAACCTAAATTAATTAATTAAGTCCACTTGGCCCAATTGGGACACAGGTACCAGTCATTGAAGTGTGGGGAACACTACTAGAGGTTAACTACCACTTACTGCATGTGCATGCAATATTAGTTAGGGTGCCTCCTAGACCAATCCCTACATTTTAGGAGCCACTCGGAACCCCGACACCAACCTACTTCAGTCAGTTGGTGTTAGCACTATTTAGTCTTAGTTAGCCCCCAGTTACATTCAATTACTTCACATTCAATTAGGCTAGTGCTACTAATGCATGGTTGCATGGGGAGGACCACTTTTCCTACCTACCACACTCACTTGCACTGAGTTAGCTGTTAGTGGTTGTTGGAGTTATTGGTCATCGGGGAATTGTCTATTTGGACTTCGATATTGATTGGGAGGCCTTGAGTTAGAGATTTAGTTAGATACAGTATTATCCACTTGGAGGATTCGAATTCACTTCCCATGCATTCGAATTCTTTCCTATGTAAAGTATTGTAACATCAGATATTATTATGATGAATATACTGTAAATTCCTGAGCAATACTTGTTCATTTCCTGTGTGGTTTGTTTTTCTTAGTTTGTATGTTCATTCTCCAACCAATTGCTGCAACATTATCAGAACTCTCTGCTTGAAGATCTAAATGGCATTCAAATTCTAATACTTGTTTGTATCATGCGAGATGCAAAAAGAAAACAATTTCTCATGAGATGTCAATAAATTTTTTAGATTTATCACATAGATTCAATAGATAAGTTACATATGAAAGTACAGTGGAATATTTCTAAGTAAAACAAAAAGCCCTAGTGAGAAACAATTGAATTACCTGACCAATTGGTTTGGTTTGTGGATGCTTCAACCTCATATGGTGTACATAAAACAAATAAATAAAATATCATGAATCCATATAACTCTAGATGAGAATGTACAAATATACACTATGCAAGAAGATCGAAACATTCTGTCTTTGTTCAAAGTCAAATACCTGCTAGACCTTGAACAATATGAATACGATAATTATAATTCTTAGGTAGTAGCTTGAAAATTACCAGAAAAATTATTTAAACACGAGTAATCAAATGAGGCAGCTTTAATTCATCTAACCCAAAATGGGTCAAAATGGCATACCTCAATTCATTTTATTCAGCTTTGCAACATCCAAAAGATTCTTCCCAAATGGGCTATTTTTGGTAGTCTCATACAGAGCATTTTTGGCCCTCTTAGGGGAAACAGTGCAAATTTGAAATGGTACCTTACAACTATTGAACAAAATCTCGTTTTACACATAGTAATGTGTTAGTACGAAATGTGCTAAGTAGACAACAAACTAACTGAGACTATCCGGGTGAATAACCAATCACATACAATCATTTTCTATCACTAAAATGGTATATACAACATACAAAGTGAAATGCACATGGAATATTACCTCTGCAGCCTTGAGCATTATCACATGAAATATTATGAACAGTTTCCATGGACTTGTTCAGTTGTTACTGTCTATATAATCTCTTCACATAGCCTAGCGTGCTAATTACATTATGTATTGGATTTGCACAGTTTACTGTTTCTAATGAATTCATACATTTTATTTTTCAACTCCTTCTTTTATAGTTCTCATATCATGTATGTTGCCACAACTTAATATCCCTGTGAAGTTTTACAGAGATATCACATCTCATCACACTAGAAGTAGCTTCTAGCTTAGTAGAAAGATTTGAGCAGTTTGACTATGCTTCGGTGACTAGAATTATGTTTTGATAATTGATAACCTTGTTATCTTCATTTAATTTAGGTGTGAAGCGACAAGTCTCCCTACAAGCATCACTGTTCATGTGGAGAATCGCAGATTCAAGCTCCATAAGGTGGAGAAATTATTATTGATCATTGAGTCTAATGATAATCTATATGGTATACTAAGTTATTCTTCAAAGTGGAGCTTTGAGTCAACCCGTTTTAGAATTTTTTATACAATTTAATCATATTTTAATGTTGGTTATTGCCTTTCTCTGTAGTATCCCCTGGTTTCAAAAAGTGGTTACCTGAAATGGAGCTTATCCTATACATCAGAGATCACTCTGCCATTAGAAAATAAAGTCTTTCATCATTCCACTTATGATATGGAATTTTACCCATGATTTTGCTTACATTTTTAATACAGGCTCGAGGAGAGAATCTTATGATTGAGTTCCATTCACAACTTGGCAAAATATGTATAACTCATTATCCTTCTTTTCTCCTGAAAATTTGTTAGTTTAAAATTTAAAATTGAAATCAGGGAAATGAAATGAATTACTATAGATCTGTTGGTTGCGGGTATGATTCTTGCTTCGATAAAATAGGTAACCACTTTCATGACAGTTGTAATGCTTAGGGTTCAGGCGTCCAAATATTAACAGTACATCAATATCTTACCAATACATGAATCAAACTCTTAAAATGAATATGTATTGAAATAAATGATTGGAAATGGATTGAACCTTTCGTTATAAAATTTCCTACGCAAGCTATAGATTGTAATGCACGGCATCATGCAGGAAATCACTCAACTTATAAAGAACATAACCTTAGCGCTACATGTAACTTAGTATTCATGAAAACATAGCTAAAATTATAAGCTTAGCCTGCTGTTTTTGAAATGGTACCTTACAGATTGTGGCGTCTGGTTATCAATGTCTGAGCTCTGTCACCAGCATATGCAACCTAGACTAGCTTATGGGCATCAACAACTTTCCACAGCAGGGTTCCAAGAATAGGTGCAACCCACACCAGCTTATGCGATTTGAAGCTTTCCACACCAGGGATTGGAACATGGGAGCTAGATTGATGGTGGTTTGAAAACTGATCCAGGAACAGGGAAGCGGAAGCGAGATATTTCGTGGTTTGAAAACGCTCAGGTTGGTAGACAAAAATAATGCAGGACGTTATGTCGTGGGCGGCGGATAATGGGTGTCAGAGGTTAAACGGAATGGATAGGGTAGCTAGAAGCCGAAAAGTTTAAAAAAAATCCGTTAATGGACGACTCCTTGGACCTGAAGGGGCCCACGCCAGCTGGCTTATCCAACATGAGCGTAAATGCTGGATAATCTCTGCCATGGTGTAGACCACCTAAGCACCAGTGCCACTCTTGACTTGTTGAACTACTCTGCCATCGATGCTCTCTTGTGGTTGGGTTTTTACCATCCATTGCTTTCAAATTTTTCCAAAAGGTGGGTAAAGTTTTTTCTTTGTGTTAGTGGAAACCATGCCTCCCCAATGCGCAAATGTTTAGGTAATATCGTTTTTACCTTCTAATTTAAGTTTTTAGCCAAATAAGATTTGAAATTCACTTAAAATTTGTGATTTTTAACACAAAAATTCAATATTTTTACTTAGTGTTCGGATGATGCATTGCTACAACACACTAAAAAAATTAAACTTTATTTTCCATTGTGTCATTTAGAATGTCGTTATGTATATGTTACATCGTATAATGAACACACACTAGTTCTATCATGTAATAAGCATACTGTTCCGACAGTGTGCTATTGTCCATTAACGTACCTTCTTGTGTTTAAAAGAATTTCTTTTTACACTACATTTTGTAATTTTTTCACATAGACCCCCGCCCATACTAGTTTTTTTTCTAAAATGTGTGCAACTGATACGTTGTGGACACGTATTGTTAAAGCGCCGGTGATGTAGAGTTCAGAAAGGGCATCAAATTTGTTAATTGTTAAAATATTTTGCTGACTAGATGGTACATTATAATCACCTATGTGCACAAATTTTATTTTATTTTTATTATTATTTTTATTTGTGTCTTCAGTTATTTTATTTAAAGCACCATAGTCAGTGCGGTAAAGATACTAAACCACTGTGTATAATGCTTCAATGTTATTATAGCGCACCATATACAATGCTTTAATGCTATTATAGCATATCGTGTTTGTTTTATTGCGTTGATTTTTGTTTTTCACTTTCAATGCAATGTAATTAGTTAAGAAAACCAGTGTTAATGTGTTGTATATACTAAAGCACCACTTATGCTACATTATTGTTATTAGTTGCATCACTTATGAAAATAATGTATTTTGATATTTTTTATTATTATCTTAATATATAAAATGGCAATTTAATGATTTTTTTTAAATGTTATATATATACATGTGTGTATGAGACTGATGGAATTTATATGTGAATCAAATATGTCAACAACGAGAGGAACAAAAACAACAACAACTATGGGTAGACTTGTACAATGTTGTATGGTAGTGGGAGCCCATAGAGAGGGAGAGGGATTTGTAACCTTGCCCGATTGCAATAGAGACTCGAATCCTCTTGAGGAGACCTCCTCAAGTTCAATGAGGAGGCTACATTCCTAAAAGGGAACTTGCCATTATTGATGCAGTTGGTCAATCATTGGAATCAATGGACATGTGATTTTTGATTAAGTCCCGATTTGTGGTTCCAACCCACAAAGAAGGAAATATATTTCATCACTGGGATATCCAGGAGAGGGAGGGATTTCCCTTAGTTTGTTGATTTCCCACTCAGTGTTGCGACATAGATTCAACTTGCTTACTATTAGAGATATATCAGTGACTAGGTCACTGATCCTGCTCATTTTTCAGGTTTCTAGTGGACAATTGCAGATAGATTCTTTCGGTGTAGAGGAGGTTAGGTGCCTCTCACTTTTGGTGACATTAGTGGCCCACTTCACCACTGTGGGAATCACATTAGTTTCCCTATATTATATTATGTAGATTATTTATTACGGAGACCTAGATGCATTAGGTGGTCTGCCATTTTCTTGCGGCAGTTTTATTTTGCTCTTGATTAGTGTCATGCATAGATTGAGGGGAGGTTCAAAATTCACTTTTTCTTTAGAGCTATTTTGCTTATTTTTTAAGATGTTTTTGGTTACTAGGCCATCGTTTCATCACCGTCATCTTAAGTCAATGATCAATATGTGAAGTATGCACATGTGGGGAGAGATGATACCCAAGAGGCGCTAGTTGGACTTCCTAGGTAGGATCACCTCGAAGACCCTACAATTACTTGCTAGTAAGGATGATCACACATTGGATATTATGTCATGTACATACATGAGACTGAAATGGAAAGGATGTCCAGACATCCTTTTCACCCTAGATGATCCACTAGATGACAAAGGTAATATCATCATTATGTTTTAATTAATCTAGTTTCATTTTATTATGTTACTTAACAAAAATGTAATTTGTTTTAACACTTTCTCTAAATTGTTTAACGAAATTGTTTAATTATTGTTGTGTACTATATATTTTGCAGATATTGACACTTATGTTTGGGAGGGGCCTTCTTAGGTACCAAATAAGAAGATGACTGAGCCTAAGGCATTGCCTCGGTTGTCAAGACCTGGCATGTGATGCAAACTAGATGCTAGATTCTGCAAGGAATTGGAAGATCGATTATCTTAATTGTTGGATCAACAGGGATTCCACCCTGTATATGTTCAAGAGATCATGTAATACCTTGAGGTCATAGAGATCTCGAGGATTATTCCACACGATATGACGACTTTGATGTCTTATAATGTTGGTGCAACCATCCTTCTAGCTGATAGGAGGATATTTAGTAATCGTATTCAATCTGATCAGGGTGGTGATCCTCCTCCTTCACCACCACCTTCTTCACCTCTTGCTCCTCATCAAGCTGACCAACCACCATCTTTGACTCATCCATAAGTCAAGCAACCACCTTCTTCTCCTCACTAAGTCGACCATCCACCATATTTTACTCCAGTCCTCTCAGTTGCAAACATGATGGTCACATTGGGTGAGAATGATCCTCATGGAGATATATGATCTTATAGTTCGGTCTATATCCATTCTCGACAAAGGTATTGATGCATTTGGCACTACTGGACGAGTTGTTGATTCC
>LPNX010638513.1:51655-103106 GCA_001517045.1 Pseudotsuga menziesii | reverse complement strand
CTGCAGTTTTCTTGTTGATGTTGATGTGTATGTTATGTCATGTTAAATATGTTTGCTAGATATGCTTGATAAATGCGTATGATAAATTATGTTTGTTAGATGTGTCTCATGATGATGTTAGATAATGCTCGTGTTTTATTAGATGTGATAATTGATTTATGTGTTAGATGATGTTTATATCTATTAGATGATGCCAGGTAATGTTTATATGTGTATGTTAGGTGATGTTTGATGTGTATGCTACATGATGTTGTTACATAATGATTGTGTCGTTTAGATGTGTATGTTAAATGTGATTGTTGTGATGTATGTTAAAAGATGCTAGCCACTTTTAGATGTATATGTTAATAGATGGTATTTATATTTGTTATGTGATGATGAGGCAATATAATGCATGTATTTTGTTAGATGTGATTATTAGATGCGTAAGCTAGATGTGATTATAAGATATGTATGTTAGATAATGCTTATGTTTTGTTAGATGTGTTTATTAGTTATCTTTGGTAGATTTGTGTAGTAAATGATGCTTATCTTTGTCAGATGTGTCTAATGATGATGTTAGTTATTATTTATTTATTTAGTTTAGATTTGATTATTATATCCGTATCTTAGATGATATTGGGTAATGTTTACATGTTTATCTCAACTAATGTTATCTAATATTAGATGTAATTATTTGTATTTGTTAGATGTGTATTTTAAATGCATATAAAATAATTATTCTTCCAATGTTAAATTGTGTATAACATCATGCATATTGAATCATGAAAAACATCACAAATATTTATTTTGAATAATTGTGAGAGGTGTTTATTAAAAAAAATCGATAATGACTTTTTACTGACAATGCAATTACTGCCATATTTTTACAATAAATGTTGGAACAATTTTCTAAAAATTTATGATTTAGATTTACATTAAATATAACAATGTTAGGTAATGGTAAACAATTTTATTTTTTTATGAGGAACATGACAAATTAATTATAATGAAAATTACAGTATTTCCTTGAAACATGTCTTTAAGATCTCCAAAAACTCCAAAACACTCTATACTCAATATGACTAACTCATTTAGAATTATGGTAATCATATAATATCTTTGATCACGACGTAGTAACCCTAAAATATAACTCATGGTATCTAATTAATGTTATGTAAATAACTCTTAAAACCCCTTTATCCCGTAACCCCTAACCCCTACATACTAACAAAATTTGTATTTCTCCAATTTTATATAGCTTTAGCATAATGCATATTAAATCATGAAAAAAATTGTAAATAAATTTCATTAATTTTTTCCATCCATTTGTTTGTTTATATTAAATATTATATTAAAGCATGAAAATAATTATAAATTTAACATATTCTAAAGTTATATTAAATCATGCAAATACTTATAAAGTTATGCAAATATTTTATTATATATAAATTGTTATCATGTGTTTGAAAATAGCCATATGTAGGAATATATTTGAGGAAGAGAGTAACTGCGTTGAATCTTGAAAAACTCAACGTTTCAATCCCTACTCTAGGATCATCATAGAGATCAATTATAATCTCAAAAGAATTAAGTTGCCAACGACCAAGAATATATAGGGTTAAATTCATAAATTATGTGAGAAATGAATGTGAGGTGTTGGATTAGTTTATAATTAATGTAAAGGGCTTCGTGAGGGAAATTGTACTCACACAAATTGGACTACAATGTTTAGTGTAATAGGGCTAAAAGGAAAGGAGGAATATAATATCATGTGATGTGTTGATATAATAATTTATATTTCTTCTTAAACCACTTCTTTTCTTTTAAGGAAACAAATGTTTAAACTAGTAAATTTTTATAATTAGTAAAACTGACTATTTCCATAGTGCTAAAAATTAATGAGTTGGTAACTTATCAAGTCTTACAATTATGAGAGAACATGCACATTCATGATGTGTTCGATTAGAAGCAAAATGGATTCCATCACTTGCATTTTACATAATATTCCATTGAATTGAGTATATTAGCTTATTGTATTTTTAATTTACATTATATATCGAGTTTGCAAAGAGAGCTTATGAAGGTAGGAGTAACCCACACAATTATTTTATCATGAAAATAATTGTAAAATTTTAGATTAAATATGTAATGAGATCAAAATACTGTCAACCAAAATATTTTTTTCAATCAATCATTCCATACAATCAAAAATCACTCGATAGATGAACACCTTACACATCAAATTGACTGTTAACCAAGTAAAATGTTTAAAAATTGGTTGTAATTACCTTTCCATTTCCACTAATGAATCAAATAACAATTATAATTATTGAATTAAATATAACAATAATAAAATGACACATAAACACCATAAATTATGAAATAAAACATGTACGTGTCACTCTTCATTTCCATCACCATGATTATCTTCTTCACTTGGCATAATAGCACTATTGTTCTGAAAAATATGCTTTGATCTAGGGTTGTGTCTTCATATGAACCATCGATCCCTATCCAACCCATCCAGGTAAAAAAATACTTGGTTGGCATTTTCTGGTAATCATGAGGCAAGGTGGCGTCATTCAAAAGTACTTAGTTGGCAGATCCAAGTACAGGGAAAGTATTAATCATAATGGAAATTTTGGAAAGGTCTCCTGTTCTTCAAGTCAAGCATGCGAGCGAGGAGAGGATACAATGAAGGAGGGTGGAAAATTCATCTTCAATCCAGTTGCTATGAAGAATTTGGGAGAAAGGTGGAAATATGAGCACAACAAAAACTGGCTCTTTGGTAGAAGTGTCATGGCCATCTGATAGAACCCAAAAAGAATTGTAGTTCGACAACTTATTTAAGCCCGCAATTTCTTATTGAGATGTGTCTTCCATATCCACTTGCTTAAGCTTATACCCTAGTGTAGCTTGAGAGTAACAGTAGGATCAAGCAATATCTTTGGGGTTTTAATCATGCATCATGAAAAAATAATTGCTGATATGGAGGAGAAATATGGGTTTATGATGAGCAACTTGGATCGTTAGAAAAGAGACCTGGAATCATGCTCTAAGGGTAAATTATATCGGGATAATAACAAAATGAAGAGGATTATAACAAATTGGACAGAGAAAACAATAAAATCACAGTGATGGAGAATAAATTGTGAAACCTGTGAATTTGTGGCCAAAAGAAGGGGGTTCAGAAAGAGAATTGCATGGAATGGTGTGGAAATTATGTAGAGAAGTAGCACCTCGGCCTAGGAGAGTGACACATTGAGTAAATTCATCCTTCATCTCTCCCACCACCTTGCAAGGTCCAGATAGAGATGAGACTTCTGTTAATAGAAAAGAGAAAACCTGGCTTGAAGCAACACAGGGATTTCAACAACACCTTGTCATCCTGCAAGATTGGGAACTTCAATACCTCTGGATTTTTCCAACTATAATGTCTTTATTTAAGTTATGTTTTGTAAATGTCTATTTTGTGGAAACAATTTATTCATATATATACAAGTAGATTAGCAGAAGGTAGAACCAATACTAGGAATAGATGGTTAAAAGTTAGGGAAGTTGGTTATCTTCAAGCTATCTAGACTGAAGAAAAAAAACACTAACCTTCTTTAATATAATACATCTTCGGTTCTGGTTATTAAAAAAACACTTGGTTGCAGCATTTTGGGAAAACATAAGGCATCCTTCTTTCATCCCGCATCTTTCTAGAGTTGATGCATATCTATACACTATTGTGATCTTCCTTTACATTGCTCTGGTTGAAGGTGTCACACCACTTACACCTTAAAATAACACATTGGCAAGATGAGAAGTCCACTTGAATGATCTCTTGTATCTTTCTGACATAACCTAACTTACCACTATTATGTTTTGATTGCGATGGCTAGCATGACTAGATTGGTTGAACTCAAATTCCACTCCATAGTCCTGTGTGACATGTCTATCATTGACATGCTCTGTGAAAAAAATGATGCCCATATTCCCACATAGATGGAAATAAATGCACTTGTATCAACGTGAACAAATGATGGTGGCATATGTCTAATAACTCGACCATTAATATATAAAATATAGATGCTATAATTCAAAGATGCGTTATAAATTTAAAAACACACATAAATATATTATTATTGAGTTGTTGCACTCGATCCCTATGTTTAGTGCATCCTCTTCAAAAGGAAGGTAACAACCATATGCACTGTATTTCTCTCTAACTTGGTCAACAACCCAACTGTTGGGATATATGAGTGACATATTTTCTTTTAAATGATCATGATAAGGCATGCTTTTATTGTTCATCTGTATGAATTGTTTCATCTCAATGTCCCATTTCCCCTCTTCTCTTCAAACAATGTGACCCACGATTGTGTTACCTCCGCGTTGTAAAGAGTGCATTTATTAATGGTATCAATTTCTGAATTCATTGATGTATTCTTGAAATCAAATTGACATATAGTACATATGAGATAAAAAAATATATTATGAAGTTCAGTGTGAATAGTTACTCTATAGAAATTTGACAAAATATAAGTGACTTACTCTCTATGGAGTACCTTTTTCCGTTCGTTTAGAGTAGCTCCTCTTACATTTTGTCTTCATCCCTTTGGTCATCCCAAATCACCGCACCTAGTGTGTGCTTTATTTGCTTCATGTACTCACTAGAATACTAGAATGACTCATATACTATGTACCCATATTCTATAGACCCCTCAAGTTTTTCTCTTTGTCAAACACATTCCTTCAATTTTTTGACGTATCTCTCCAAGAAGAAAATCCAATGACATGAGACCACCCATACTATATCAACCTCATCAATTAGGTGAATTAGACAAGCAAAGATCCATCTTAAACCCAAATCTACAAAGAACCAAGAAGGATCCAATTTCTTGAGGTGTAAAATTGTTTTATCTTAAATTTTTACACGTTAAAAAAATATTACACCTTAAGAATTTTGATCCCTTTTGTGTTTGGTAAATTTGGGTTTAACATGGATTTTTTAATTACTTTTCATTTGGTTTTAATATTGGGTTTTTATTATTTGATTTGATTATCATTTGATAAATTAAGCCAACATGTTTTTCTCTATATTCTTTTTTTTCTCTTTTAGCTAACATGTTGGTGAAGTGTTACGTTAAGTTTGTGAAAACATCTCCCCCATACTGGGTTGTAGAGTGTGGGAATATAATAAACCCACTTCATAACTTAGGATACAATATTTAATCAAATTTTGATTAATTTCCTACCCACTAGCCTAGATAGTTGGCATTTACTTGCACCACATGGTCAACACTTGCCATATATACCCCAGGAGCACTTTTATCTTGATCTTGGTTTGATCCTGTCCACTTTACTGACTTCCAAAATTAGTAACTGCACCTTCCTGCATATTGTGCCTTTATTCTACTTTATTCCAGTTTTTTTGTGGATAAGGTAAAGCTAGTCAACTAGGAAACTACTATCTTTTGTTTCCAACCCATCCTCCATGATTTTCTCTCTAGATTATAGGATTAGCATGTTTTTCCATCATACTTGAAAAATCACTCATGCTTTAGTTAATTCGTGAGGTCCTTGACTGATTAGGAAATTGCTTTAGCCACCTATGGGGGTTTATCATATTTAGTAAGTCTATCTTTTTGAGCTTGATGAGTTGTCTCCAATACAACTCGAATTTACCTATGGGGGATGTACTATTTATGTACAATATTATTCATCATCATTTTTAATGAAAGGATACACTCCAACATTCATCTCTTCATTCATGTGATTCAGTTTCTATTCTTCTCTTTGTTTTTTGTGTGTATGCTTGTGCGAATTATCTTAGTAGAAAGATCTACTTCTTGTGCTTCTTCTTAGCATCAAGGATATATTTACTCATCACATTAGATCTGATATTTCTACATAGATCACCTCACTACTATCGGTGCAAAGAAGATGAACATGCAATTCCAAGAAACTCGTCAACAATTCCTTCTCGAACATATAAACAATCTTATATATATCTTGATGCCACCATGTAATGTTAAACATATGAATCTCCTTTGATGTGATCCAATGTACATATGTAGATAATTTAGATATGGCACACCACATGTCCTCGGGGAATTCATGGTTCACACACCCATGCACGAGCAAAGGATAATGACACTAAAAAGTAAAAACAAAATAAATTAATTATGTTTTAACTTGTGGCATAAAAAATAAAATAATTATGTTTTAACATTTCTGCAATTTTCTTTTCCTTCTCTCTATTATATGCCCTAATCTAGTGAATCTGTGTCAGTATTTCAGGCCTTTGGGTTTTCTTTTTGAAAGAAGATGTCACTCTTCTACAAGGGTGATATTTTTGGAGGAATACCCTGGAGTAGTCGTACATCGAATTTTGTAGGAGGACGGACCACCTAGCCTTCACAAAAGGCCCATAACATTTACATCCATGATACCCTTTTGTTACAAGACCTGGGATGTTATTGTATACAGAGCATGTTGGTGTTAAATATCAATATAGTTGCACAAAATTAACTATGCAAAAAGTTATTGTTACAAATATAAACAAATCAATCAACATGTTTACCAAAGCAAACTCCTAATCTTGGATAATTATGTGTGGTGTTTGCACATATTCCATATAATGTAAAAGTATTCTTTGTTGGGATGGGTCTTGATACATCATATACTTGTATACATTCCCATAATTCCTTCAATTCAATGATCAATGGTTGTAGGTAAACATTCATATTCTTCACTTGTCTTTTACCAGGGACTATAAGAGCCAAAACAAGATGTTCATTCTTCATGGCAAACCATGGATGGATATTGTTATCGATCACTATTACAAACCAAACACAATAGTTGGTGTTTTGAAGGGAATATGGGTTACACATCCATGGTTGTGCTCAATCTTAAGGATATATACTTCATCCTTGAATTTATTAGGCCATGTATCCTCTATAGTCTTCATGGATATTAAATATGTTGAGATTTACATAAGTCCAGACTCACTTTTGTGCGAGGCATTCCATCCTTGCAACATAGCTAATTCTTTGTAATGAAAGAGCATTTGAACCTTTGGGATTATAGGCATGTGCCTCAACATCTTATGAGGAGGACCATGTGATTTACCCTTATTTCTTGATTTATGGTACTTGTCATGCCCACATTTTGGACATATCTCTTTGTTGGTATATTTTCCTCTATATATAATACAATCATTCATACTTACATGATAGGGTATGATATGTACTCAACACCCAACATTTTCAACACTTGCTTTCCCTTTTTTCAGTTGTTGGACATGACATTATCACTCACAATTACCTTATCTTTGATTAAATTGCAGTTATTGGGCAATATCAATGCATAATGCCATTGCATCGAGAGGAGTGAGGTTCTCTACAACCCATTAAGGGGGATATGTTGTCACATGTAACGTTATGTAACAGGTCGTTCTCATAAAAAAAATGCAAATGATGTCAGCTTAAACAAAAAATATTAAATTATATTGATTTCATCTTAGACTTATATACATAAAATACAAGGTCAAAAATCTTGAGGTGTAGTTTTTTTAATATGTAAAAAATTTAAGATCAAGAAATTTACACCTCAAGAAATTGGATCCCTCTTGGTGCTTTATAGATCCGGGTTTAAGATGGATCTATGCTGGTTTAATATTCATAAAATCAACCATTTTCAATGTTGGTTGTGTGACAAAATTCCTCAAATATAAGGGACTTGATGGTCATTTACATCAAAAGAGTAAAAAAACCCATTTAACATGCCATACATTGCTTTCAAGTTGTATAGTAACATTGTTGTCCCTAGCTAGGTAGACTTTGGCTATTCAGGTCTAATAAGAGGGGTGGTGGAAGCATATTTTTAGGATTTCAAAGAAGGTATCAGTGATATGAGAATCATCCACCAACTCATTGTCCTAGAATGCATCTAACAACATTTCATCTATGGAACCCGTATCCCATAAGAAATCATCCATACCAACCTCTATTTCATTCACTTCATTGGTAATATGTGAAGAACTAGTGCTACAGTAGACATTCCTATTTGGGAATTTGGATGTAGTGGGAGTTGAATAGGTGGATGATTCAATCATGCTTAGTATGCTTCTTCTCCAAGTTGGGCTCTTTTCACAACCTTCTCTCAATTTGACATTGTAGTGGGGTGAAACGAAAGATGGTAGACATGTCACTCATTGTCAAAATCTCGATTTCAAAAATATTGAAGATTACATTGCTGATATTAGTAAGCAAAATGTAGTTGGTTTGTTCAAACATTATACCACAAACCATTATTATAGAAGCATGGGAATTTTTCTCGATAGTAAATGTCCAACCACAAGCATTTTATCAAATAAAATTTCAAGTGGAGCAATACATTTACATTAATCCCATTGAAAATAAAAAAAATACAGTTAATCAATGACTTTTTTCTTATGCCCCAAGGGGATGCATAAAGGTAGTGCAAGTGCAAGGCGTCTTTGAAAAACAGTTGGTGGTCTACAAAAGTTATAGTTTATTAACAACTTGTCACTAAGAGACAAACTACGTATTGCATGCACAACAACACTTATGGATGCTGTCCTTCTCATAAAGAACTCTTGGTCATTGGAGTGTTCCTCAAAGGAGCAATTTGCAAAATGTAAAGAGCACCTAGAACTATTCATGAGCCCCTGCAATGTTTCAATGAGCACATGGATGACCATTGATATATAACATGTTATTCTTATTAAAGTTTCCAGAAGCATGACCATTCACGCACAAACTATACATGGAAGTGCTATGGTTTTATTTAACAATATTCAAGTAATGAGACCGAAAATAAAGAGGAACATAAAATGGCATAAGTGCTACTAATTGTTTGGGAGTAACAAGTACATGTGAAATGACAAACAAACGAAGATTTGAAACATCCATCTTAAACTTGGCAATCATAAAATTATTACCACAAAAAAAAATTCGGTTCCAACATCTGGCACATGTAGAGAAGATGCCCAATCTCCATACAAAATGTGGCACAATAAGAATTTAGGTATTTACTTTGCAAATGCAGAGGAAGAGAGAAATCACCACCACCTCCAACTATTGGACCAACCTTGGTGTGTATTTGTACATTTTTTATTTCTACCCATACAACATTTTCTATCTCCTAGTAGAGATGTTTTGGGTGGTATTAATATCATACTTTAAATCACTAAAACTATCATTTGATTGAACATAAGCAGAGGGGTTGGTCAATTTAGGATGAAACATAGTTGTTTTGACTTCCAAATTTTCAAAAACTGTGCATAAGGAAGTGTTCCTACGCGTCTTTTCTATATCACCTATTGATGTTTTTACTGTGGTAGGAGGTATAATACCATCAACATGGGTCAGTCGATCAGTAATATAATAGGCGAGTGTGACACATCAGGGGTTCTCCTTCAACCCTTGAAGTTTTAACAACCACATACTACTGGGGTGTCATATAACAGATCCATCTCACGATGAATTACCATCGAGGACATAGGATTGTGGCTGGAAGATGACATGCTACAATTGGCGGGTTAATGAGGTTGTCCATTTTCATCTACCAACTACTTGCGGTATCATGCTCCTGATAAGAGCTTATGGATTTTTTCAACTGGTGGAATATATTGTATATTCGAACTCGATCATGAATCAGGATCCTGCAAAATTGAATGCAGTGCTATTCAAGTTCACATGGATAAATAACATAAATTCAATTAGATATTCAAAATATAAATAAAATTTGAACTTTCTAGAGATGGAAAGAGCAGACTTAATGAACGTTGAAGAATATGGAATGAGATGGAATTTGAACAATTAATCATTTGATATTATAACTCCCCCTTTGCATTTGAGCCAAAGCAAACATCAATACATGATCTACATTCCTAAATAAATTTTGAACAGTTGAGATAAATATATCATTTTAAGTTCATTTGATATATATATATATAGATAGATAGATAAGATGCACACGAATATAGTATATCATCAAAAGAAAACACAAAATTACAGATCTATTCACATATTGATATCATGGTGGTCTGAGCATGTGGTACCACCATCCCATCCCTACAAAAATGATAACTATGTTTTGAGTTCTTAAAGCAAAATAGGCCCTCCCAATAGAGGGAAAACAAGCATGTATATGTTTGATATGTCTAGAGTAAATAAAGTAAAACTTGGAACTAACATACCTACAATCTAGCAACCCATTTATCAAATAAAACCAAAAAAATTGAAATACAAAGTAATTTTTGGTTGGAACATAAATACCTTTGTTAACCCGAACGCTCTCCATGATTAGAACTAGAGCGCTTTTCCGTGATGGGGCATTCCTTCTAATTTGATCTCAGATATTCATTCACAAGTAGCTTCATTAGAAATGGCTCCATCTTGCGTGAAATGATAGGCTCAATGGCAGGCCCATCTCTAGACGCCACATTTTCCAGATAGGCTCAATGGCAGGCCCAACCGACACCAATGCATTTGTTCCAGGCGTCGCTTCCTTATCTCGAGCCTTGCTGCATTAGCTTGGATTATTTTCTTGCCCCTTGGAAACACTGAGGGAGACATTTTCTGTGAATTTGTATCCATCTAGGCCGGTCTTCTGGAAACTAACAACTTTGAACCTTTTTTCAAACTGGGCCTATCCCCAGTCGAAATTTTCCTGCAAATTGCTTAGGATGTCAATAATTTTCTCTATACTCTCCCTTATTTCCAAACTGGAAGTATTAGAGCTCCTCTGATGGTTATGCACATCCTCCAGTAACAACCCCAAGATATTTTTCATCACCCAATAATGATTTATTTTACCATCCGAGCTTATCGAAGCTAGATGGTACGCGCCAATGTTGGCTTCCTAGTCATCAATTAGGATCCTACCTCGCTTGGGATTGTCGCGCTGCCTCTTATCCATGGTACATACATAAAACTAGATAGAGAAAATCCCAATTTACAAACAGAGAACCATGTGCTTCCATTATGTTTCCCCTACCGAATTCCCAAGCATATATACACCTCCCATCACATAGAGGGGTGGTTCAAATGGATCATTGCTATGAATGCTAATGGTAGGAAAAGCCATCACTTCCCTTGCACGAGGATCCTCCATTGCCTATTTATTTAAAAAATTCACAAACACGTAGAGCTTAATTAACCACCTGCCTCCCGACCACATGCCCGCCTGTGTGATCCACACTGGCATGTCAACCACGTGTTTGCATGTGTCTGTTGTCCGCATCCAGGGAATTTGAGAAAAGTACATTATTTTAAATTGTAACACACAACCAATGGGTTTTTAATGCATTTAGTGTGATTTAATAAAAATAATGCATTGATACATGTAAATGAACCGGTGTGTACAAAACACATACACACTNTATATATATATATATATATATATATACACATATATATTATCACCATCAGTATGTTTTTATATTATAGCATTCTGGTGCACTAAAATCTTTGAAATGCACCAAAGATTGGAAAAAGCAAGCAATACAAAAATAGTGTTTTAGATTATTTTATCTCTACCTAGTGCTTTTTGCATACAACAGGTGCATATGTGCTTTTATATACAACATGTGCATATATTAAGAGTTCACTGGCTGTTACATGACCCAACATGAGAATACCTTATTTACATGTTTGTTTTCCTATTTTAAGCCTAGATGGTGCGCTTTAAAACATATAGTGCACCGATGCATTCATATCCTAAAGGCACATTGTTTATGCAAAAAAAGTGAAAAAATATTACGAAGTTATATCATAATGGTGTGTTTCCTATCATGTCACACTGGTGCACTTATATAATAAAGCGCACCAGTATGCGGAAAATTTGAAAAAAAATGCACGAGTTTTTTTTCCATGAGCTAAAAAAGGAGCAGGAATTTCTTTAAAAAAAAACTAGTTTGATAAAGTGTTTTAAAAAGGAAAACTTAATCACTATTTCATTATTTGCCAAGATTTCACTGGGAGAGTTTTGAAAGAGAGATTTACCAGGGAGAACTTTGGAGCAATGATATTTTTCTAAAGATCGAAATTTATAAGTTATGGTGAATAACACAAAACTCTTCATAGTATAAATTTCAAATACGTAAAATCGTACTAGTGATCTTAATGCATGCTTTATTTATGTTCCTATTAATATTTAGAGTAAATGCAAGAAAAATAAAAGGATTTCATAGTTACCTTCAACATTGGAACCCTTGCTTTCTCGTTGCAAAAACATATTTTATGTGGATGCAAAATTAAACATTAGGGTTTAACTCCATATATTATTTCACAATTAGGGTTTTTCATTTTAGATACTTTAAAATTTAATGGGTTTGTGTTTCTATAAGGTGTTGGGAATTTTATCCAATGGGACCACTTATTGCATCAGATCCTAAACCCTATCATTATAAGTGTTTTTTTCTTTCCAAAAAACACTTTCACAATTTTCGATGCAAACAGTTCCATAGAAAGCACTGGTGCACTTGTATTAAAAGTGCACTATTTGATTGCAATTTTAAAAAAGTTTTAGCAAATTTATGGTCTGCTACGGGTAATAAGGTGCACAAGTGTTGATGAATAAATATATCACACCGATATAGTTGTATCTTAAATTTTTTAAATTTATGTTTCGTTATCAGTGCTTAAATATCTTTAATGCATCGATGCATACATATTTTCGACACACCAAGGCGGTTTTATTCATAATCCACACCAATATGCCAAACTACTTCTTTTAGCTGGAACTTAAGTAATTTATTGGTAGAATATATTTAATATCTTCTCTATTTTTTGGTCTAGGTTGTTTATTGATAGAAAATGTGTGATAAGAGTTCAAGGAAGAAGAATTCTAACTAGCATGATGGGAGCACATCCAAAAAAGTGAAGAATAGAAGTTATTTTTAATTTTAGTATAAAATTAATATGTTTGAATTATGTGTAAGTTTAACTAATGTGTATTGGTTAATGTGTGTCATGCATAGACAAAAAATTAGGAAACTAAATAATATTCTTTGCAATCTAAGTGCAAAAGAGTGCATAAACTTGATGGAAAAGTTATAAATGGATGAATCAGGCGAATAAAAAATTAATCACTATGATTTTTGTTTTTCAATAGAATGCACTTAAAAAATATTCCCTAACATGGTTCAAACAATCTACTTCAAATATGTTGAATTTTCTACAGGGACCGACAACAAGGGAAGGGAATGTTGTCCTAATAAAAGAAAAAAGATAGAATGTATAAATGATGATGAAATGGTCCTTAGCTCATTTAGAGTGGTGCTGAAAGTTAATGAAAGAGGGGAGGTTTTTTATAAACTTTGAGGGATAGAGTGGAAAGAACATATATGTGTACTTTCCACGTATAGGACACAAATCAATCCAATGACTCAAAGAATAAGGTTATATTTAAATTGCAGTAATCATTTCTAGGGAAATGGTTAATGAGACTTGTTAGACTTGCAATAGAAAAAACATGCAACACAAAAAAAGAATCATTGAAAAAGCAATATTCCTAAACATGTTTTTTCTAGAATATGTATATACTACTACAAAACATTCACTTATTAACGTTAATTATGCTATATTTACTTTTCATATCAATATAAAAATAGTTTAATATCATTTTAATTTTCTAGAAGATTATGAAAATCCCAAAGGATGAACGAGGTGATATCTGAAAAATGACAGCATGGATGTCCATAAAACTGAACAAGGGGATGGTCAAAGAAATGTACATAATTGCATTGTAAGAGGATCCATCTAAACAACAACATGCTTCAAATGTATGTAATCACTTATTTTCCCTTTTATGTACATATAATTAAATATAAAATTTCAATTGTTTTGTTGCAGAAAACAAAACAAAATAGAACCCATTCAGCACATAAGACAGGATGACAAGGGAGAAAAGGGTTGATAGCGAAGTTTGTGAGTAATGGTGAATTTTTATTAAAACTTAAGATTTCATATTGGTGATATTTATGTTTTATTTTTTTACACCCATCTTTGGATGTCTTCAAATAGGTTATTACATACAAATAAGAGCCATGAGAAGGATTGATTGATATTGGGTTAAGTATGGGTTGTGAGTAAATGTTGGCATTTCAAAAATTAATTGTGGAATTCGTAAGTATATATGTTGTTTTACTTATTTCATTGTATAATTAATGGAACAACAAAAAAACTTTATATTAAATTTGTGGTTTGTGGTCGTGTATAAAAATTGCAGGAAAGAAAGTATGGAGTGGAGCCAACATAAGAGTCGTTGAGAGATGGCATGTGATTTTCTTTTGAAAGAATGTGTCTCGTTCATGACACAATTGTTGCTATGGTATGATTTTCAGTTTACATAATCATGTATATTATCTACTTTTGCATTATGCCCACCTATGTAGATACACTCATTACACTTTATTTTTTTGTTTGTAGATGGAAGCTTAAGAGAAGGAAAACAATAGAAGTAATCAAAAAAACATTTGACCAAATAACCCAAGTCATGCAACTTGCTTGAGCACTGACAATAGTTCCAATGAAGAATGGTGATTAATATAATTGGATGCTAATGCAAGCTATTGCATGTTTTGGAATAATTACCTATGAAAATTAGACATTTTGAATAATGTACTGGACATAGTTTCCCAGTTGGAAGACAATAGGTTACTAATAAGTGTAACAATTACATATTGATATTTTGATTATTGTGTACCTTTATGTTGTCTTATTATGTATGACAAAAGACCTCTTGTTCGTATGTAATAAAATAAGTTTTGTACTATATTCTATTGTCTAATGTCATTGTGAAATGCTACATTATTGATTAAATACATGGATTATTAAATATTACAATGAATAGACACGAAATCTAATGATATAAAAAATTAATCCAAACATCATATCCAAATGCAATAATTAAATTTCACATTATATGAATAATATTATAAAAATTATTTCATTTTTTGATAAATAATGAAATATAAAAAATAAAATATAGATATATCCATGCATTATTTTTTTATAATAGTCACTGATCATTAGTCACCAATGAGAAAATGATAGTTGATGCTTTTAACCAATTTAATTGCACTAGTGTAGTTAATTAAATGTCAAGCAATGCAATTAACGATGGAATGTGAGCATCCACGCTTTTGAAATACAATTGCACCGGTGCGATAAAGTGGTAGTTGTATTCCCAGTGCAATTTTATTATTTGTATGCACTGATGCTTTCCATATAACAACGCATTGGGCTATGAAATTTTGTAATTGTATTGTATTTAAAAATGCAATGAATGTCAACGTCCTAATCAACTTCACCAATGCATTTTCCTTCCCTGTCAACAGTGGTGCATTATCTAAGGACATAAGAACCATTGCGATGTTTCTTATAAAGCACCTACACACATAAAGTTATAGAGCACAATGCCATAAAGATTGTTGTACACACTAGTGCTTGTTTATATTAAAATTCAACGGTGCATTTTAGTGAATGTGCAATGGTACCTTTTATTATTGTATTTATTGTTGCATTCAATTAAGTAAAACACATCGAAAAAATTCCTCTACTGAAACCTTTGACCACCGAGTTTTTTAAGTTATAATCATTTTTCATAAAAACCTTCACCAAACCATTTGGTACCATTAGCGGTTGTTGTAGTGGAGGTTTTTTTGACAATTTTTGCCAATATTGTAACACTAAAAACCTCCGCTATAGGGGCTTTTCCTTGTAGTGACAATTTATGACTCTTTATAAAAAGAATAGATAAGCTGATAATAATTCTTAATGAGATACTAGAAAATAATAATCAGAATCTTGCTAACTTTTATTATTATGAATAATCTCATGAAAGCACTTTAACATTAATCAAATCACTACAATATAAAATTTATTCTACATTCTTTGCTATTAATTACAGTAGTAAAGAACAACAATTCAATCAGCCTTTCATTAGTCATAAAAGAATTAAACAAGATGAGATCACTTATCTATTCCTTATGATAGATTCATTAACAAATCAGACAGATGGTTTCGAACCACACAACCGTTGACCAACAACAAGAATTAAACTCTATGTCCTTCTAGTCACTCTTGAGACAAACCATAATCCCACTAGGGTTAAGCTACTTAGGTAATTTCAATTAATGTATTAGTCTTTGTTGATCATGACCAACCCAACCGTCAATAACCAATGTACATACCTTATGGTTCGACACTTCACACTTATCTAATACTCATGATAGTGGGAAACCTAAAAGGTTTCATGTCTCTAACAATTCAAGATTTTCTTTTACTAGTCCTTCAATGGTTCAACCACAAGCAAAGATCTATTGGACCACAACACCACTAGTGCTTCACTCTATGAACATAGACATTTCTTGATTTTCTCTCTCTTTTGAATCGTAGGGATTCTATTTTTAGAATGTTTTTCTATATGAAATGTAAGTGAGACACCTCACAGTTACAATTAGGATTATGAAATAGTTTAACATTATAATTTATAATTGTTGAGGTAATCTAAGGTTTAAAATATAATTTCCAGGTTTTTTTTTTAATGTTTAATCCCTAAGTCCAACTTATCTTCTAGTGAGATTATGGCCTCTCATACATGGACTTGGGGACAATATTACAACAATCTTAATTATCGTCTCTTTGGTTTTTGAATCTATAACACGTGGTTCCTTTAAGTCATTTATCTTCTTAATTTATTCATTCCATTTATTCCTTCATGGGGATTTTATTCATGTGTTTATGTAGCCACTTCTTGTGATCCAACTTTATAATCTTCATCTTTGTGTTTGTTGGCACTTCAACTATTTTACCTACAAGGAATTTTTCATGTGCCCCATTGAACCCTTTAGTAAGAGAAATATAATACATTGTATTTTTATTTTTCTTATACCAATGCTTCAAAAACTTCTTTTGCACATTAATATTAATTGTACCCATTGAGTCCATTCAAGGATATCCTAAAACAATATTCACATTGTCCATAACTAAAGCATGAAAATATGAATGTAACACATATTTGTCCATAGTAATATTCAATTCTTTAAAAAATTGAACATTTCACCATCAATGTGTGTTTTAAATGTTCTTTATGGGGATTTGCAACCTTTTAACCAACTTAACATTTATGAAATTATGTTTTATATTAGGGTTTATAGAAACAATGGCATTCTCTTGCTGAATACATCCATAAACATGTAATAGGGATTTGTCACCTAGCCCGGTGGGCTAGCTCAAGTGGTTGAGTTCTGTAAGTTGTGAGCAGAAGGTCTTGGGGTTAAATCCCTAGGTGGCTATACATTGATATATAAGGGCCTCACTTGATGTCCCCATTGGGTTAGCTCTGTAATCAGAGTGAGGAGTGAGGCCCCTTCGGGTACCTCGCCCCCGTTAATTCTTCCCGTGGATGTAGCAACCCCTTGGGGGGTTTGTGAACCACACTTTAAAAAAAAGGGATTTGTCACATGAAATTAAACCTCTATGGATCTCATTATCCCTATTCACAACACTAGAGCACCTGTCTAAAAATACATTTTCATATTCTTCATTTGAAAGATTTAATAACTCCTTAAAGCAAAGTGTTTGACCCCATATAACTGCTTCATGTCACGTCCCCACCCCTCATACCGACGATGGAGAGGACGTGACCAACACACTGCTACTGCTAGACGGGATAAATAGCCCATGATCATAAACATAAAAATGCATTGAATTAAAAACGTACACAGATGTATAATGCAATCTACAATGAAAGCAAAAACATTCATTCAAGCATTTAGCGTGTTCATAATAATTCATAAAACAAATACAGTAGCAGGAATAAAATACAAAAGAATACTTATCTTGAAAAGAAGTTGGCCCGCAATTAGCTACGTCGCTGCAATGTTCCACCCAACCATAGGCTAGTGTGCTTATCAATCTCTCATCATCACTGCCACCCCTGAGTTGGGCATGATTCCATAAGGAACTAGGGAACAACAGGCTTACACACGAAAATACCATACATCCACAGTCAAGCCAACACACCATTGGGTTTCACAGACTATCCAGCCAATCCAATAAGAAATTGGGTTTCACAGGATTCTAAGGCAACAGGCTAACAACATAACGGTTCCTTGCACTTACTCAGCCAAGCCAAACTTCACATGGATGCCCTTCACAACAAAATACCATTGTTGGGCACGAAGGAAAACGTTTGACAACCACAAACAGAAATGGCAGGTGGGGAAATACAACACAGGAGAGAAAATCGTTTTAGGAAAAGTCCTTGTACTTCACAGAGGTAAAACCAAACTCCATTCACACCCAAAAACGTGGTTCTATCTTCTCAGCCACTGAACTCTACACAAATGAGCTTCCATCTTGGAGAACAATGAGGAAAACGCTGAAATTCGTGAGGGAAACGCTCAGTAAAACCCGACCACATGAGGAATGAGAAAACACCTTTTCCAAACCCCCAAAACACAAATCTATGCTGCATTTTCACTCAGCCACACCAAAAACGGGTTTTTCCAGCTGTACATACACTAGACAACCCCAAAAACGACTTTCTAGCCATGGAGAAAAATGGGTAAACTGCAAAAACATGGAGGAGAACTCCAAGCTTACTCATAGGGGAAAAACGACCTCCTCAAACCCCAAAATCATGGCCCCTTCCTTCCCATTCACCCTAGCAACACCCAAAACGCATTCTGGGTATGGAGAAGGGAAGGAAACAATAGCCAAACCATGGAGGAGAGAGCTCAATCTCTTTTTGCTGCGTGAGGGAGCCAAAACTCTATGAGGATGGGTGAGAAATGAAATTCATGGGTGCATAATGGCTTGGGCATGCTTTCCCAACCTTTTACTTGCCCCACAAGTCAAAAACACACTTTCCAAAAAATGGGTGACCTCCCAAATTCGAATTTGACCTCCATTCATTTCCCATCCCAAGGAGATAACTTCTTCAACCACTTCTAGATGATTGGGAACAAAAGGAAAAAAAGGGTAGTTGACCACTTTATGGGTTTTCCCTTAGACATTTGGATTTTCCACATAGGCTCAAGGTTTGAATAATCCCCCCTCCCTATTCCTTGTGAAATCATGCCCCCATCTCTTTAACGTTGCGGCGCATAGCTAGTTGTGGTATTTTTATTAATTTGCATTTTACAAGATGTCTCAAAACACATTGTTCTTGGCTAGCACATAAACTATCAGCATTGATTTTAATCGCCGAAACATAAAACACTAAACCCATGGTGGGGCCTTTTCCTTGAACTCCACACCATGATTTAATACAATATTTCCATCATATGCAATTTAATACCATAGGGTCAAAGCTGAGGTGTTACACTTCATCTATTAAATGAGAGTATATATAGCTTTTCCCAAGTGACGTATTTTTCTTATATTATGTAATGTATTCTTGAATATTTTGACAATAGGATTTTCCTATAAAATACATTTTCTACAGATTTCACAACTATCATTAGAAAAACTATGAAACAACTGCTTTTTGTAGATATTTCATGGACGCATCAATATTATCAACAAAATATAAACATATAATAGTAAAGAAAACAATAATAGCATTCACATCATGGATACCATTATTTATCCTAGAAACCCCTCAACCAAGGGAAAACCAACAGAAGATAGCTTCATTAGTCCCTTAGCCAAATTTGTCCCAAGGCATAGTTGATCGTGGCTTTATCATCCATGACCACTATACACCATAAGTGCAAGCTCTCTTTACAATGTAGTTCAACCAACTTGTTGATAGGATTACATCACATGAATACCATGGGAATATCTCCCAATACCATGGGAATACCTCCCAATACCATGGGTCCACAACAACAAACCAAATTTTGTTAACTTGCTTTATGACCAAGTCAAGATTATCCCAACATTCCCGCCTTTAAACTTGACTTGGAAATGTTGTACTTTACCCTCTCAAGTTCTATCCATTGGGAATCTAACATCGCCCCCTATCACCTAGGTCTGCAACTCCACTTTACTGATTAGTTACAAGGGGTACACAACTCCAGTAATAAAACATTAATTTACAAACATTGATACCTAAGCAACTACATGCTTATACAATAACAACAAACAAACACTCTTGAACTAAGTACTTGAAATTTGCTACTCTATCAAATACAAAATTCAGAATCTGCTCTTGTCAATCCCTCTACACAGTCAATAATAGATTGCACCATCTACTCTAGTTAGATCCCTATGCACAGTCAACAACATATCTCATCGTCTTATCCATTCAAGCTATCTTTATGTTGCTCCAATTATCACCTACGTTGTTGCTCGTACATCCTTCCTCAATCATGCATGCATATGCATCATGAATCACAATAGGTTCCAACAGAGTATAACCCCTAGAAAGATAGTTTTCCCTTTGAAATGAAATCACTCTATTATGTATCTTAAATCTTAGTTGATCTAAGTTTATCCACCCAATCTACCTTCTCTAACTCCCCAGTTGATACCGACCTCGATTATCTTAAAGCATCCCAGTCGAATCACAATACTTAGTCGACCGCGCTGACCATATCTGAAGTCAATCCTATTGATCATATCCTCAGTCAACCCAACCGACCAATTGAACATTTCATGAGATGACCCAGTCAATTAGTTGACCATTTTCTCTGTAGACCTTGTCGACTAGTCGACCATATCCTTAATCGACCTAGTTAACTAGTCTATCCCATCGATTAGCAAGTTGACCAATTTACCATCGACTATCTGTCGAGCCATCAACAATCTATTGAGATGTCGACCATTGGTTGATCTATGTTCTCCTCAACTAGTAAATCACCTTCATTGATTTGACAGGTCGAATGTAATTGTTTGATTTATCCATGCAAGATACAACATCTCTAACTGCTCCAA
Organism: Pseudotsuga menziesii; assembly: GCA_001517045.1. Lineage (NCBI taxonomy): Eukaryota > Viridiplantae > Streptophyta > Pinopsida > Pinales > Pinaceae > Pseudotsuga > Pseudotsuga menziesii. The sequence goes on along the minus strand of LPNX010638513.1, from coordinate 82,218 downwards.
TGACCATGGCTTATCTGACCATCCATGAATTTCAATGACTTCGACCACTTCAACCACAAATTTCATGCTTCAAATATGAACCGTTTGAAGCTTTCCACGTGACCTCAAAATGGGTCATGCATACCATGGTTTATTTCTTCCAATCCTTAACTTCATGTTATTTTTTAATGGCCGAAATTGCAACACATAAAAAAATAGACCGAAATTTTTTCCTTGGGGATTTGTACCCTAAACCCTTGCAAACCTTAGGTCAAGGGTGTGCACCACCCCATCAAACCCTCGTTTTGCACGATCTGGTCATTTATTCATTGATCTAGCACTATCCTAAGAGTACCTAGAAACATCATGCATAGATTTGTGAGAAATTAAATATGTATATGATACTTGCATTCCATGTTTCTTCAACATACCTTAGATCTAGCATTTATGTTTCTTATCAAGCTGACCCATCATTCCAATGGATCCAACTGCTCCAATTCACACTCTACCTGTAAATCAAAGCGGATGAAAAAATTTCTTCAATCGATATCTTAACAACAAATCCATCTACACTCTACCATATAGGTCTAGGCAACCCAATCTTGATTAGACAACTCTCGTTAGAGAATGAGTGTCTACCAAAATTTGATACCATGTAGATATTTCATGGACATGTCAACCCTATTACCACAATATAAACATATAACAGTGAATAAAACAATAGCAATATACGCATCATGGGCACCATTATTTATCTTGGAAACCCCTCAACCAGGGAAAAACCAACATAAGATATCTTCATTAGTCCCTTGGCCAAATTCGATCCAAGGCATGGTTGACCATGGTCTTGACTCGCCATGACCACCATTGATCATCAATACAAGATCTCTCTAAAATGGAGTTTGGCCACAGTTTGACTAGCCTATTTATAGGATCACATCAAATGAATACCATTGACAGATCTCCCAGTACCATGGGAAGACCTCCCAATACCATGGGTCCATAACAACAAACCAAAGTCGATTAACTTTCTCTATGACCAAGTCAAGATTAACTGAACAATTTTAAATCAATGATAACTTTACTTTTCGTCATTCAATTTGGACAATTTTTTTATTATTAATTAAATTGGGTGCTTTCACGAGAGGAACTCAAATATATAACTATATTTTTCAAAAAATTATACACAATTTTTAAAAATCGATATCAAAATTGTCGCCCTCTTTTTTCTCCGAAAAATTTATAAAAAGAAAATCAACATTCCCCACTTTTTATCCCAAAAGAGGGTTATGATACTAAATGTTGTGTGCCTTGACTTAGAAATTTAATCACAAACAAGATAGCCCTTGAAATTTAGAAACAAATTGAAATACATCTTAAATAGAATCAACACAAGAAACTGGAAATAACACTTAAGGTAACACCATTAACTATTCCTCAAGGAAGGAATTGTTCTAGAAGCTTTGTGTGATATAGCTATTACATCCATACCACTTCATAAGACATCTCATTCCGAAAGCTTTGAGTGATATAACTATTACATCCATCACACTTCATAAGACAACACATCCCATTGCTTCTACTTCTTTATATAGTTTCTATCCAACCTTCTAGGTACTTTCTAGAGAAGGAATTTTCTTGTAGGTGGAACTTTCTAGATACTTTCTAGAGAAGGAACATTCTAGTAGGAAGAAACTTCTAGTAATCCTTGTTACAATTGCTATTTTTCACACTACATGAGCATTATTTAGTAAATATGGCCTCAATACATAGCATTATCCCCTTAACTACCTCCCTAGGTATCCCATGTCCTACACCTTAGGTACTTTACAAAAACAAATGAACTATTCGAAATCCAAAAAATTATAGCTACATGCACAAACTCTTAAATCAAACAATAACAATATTATAAAATCATAAATATACAAATTTTGTTTTTGAAAATTCTACATGAAACAAATTACTTGGGAAATATTTTACTACCTAGCTAGATACTCTCACTTTGTAGACACACCCCTAAGTTGATGGCCAAAGTGTGATAAGGGAATCTCTCAAACTTGAACCTTGAGGAAAATGTGGGGTGATATAGATAGTTATAAATTTCAAATCCTTGTTAGTTATAACTAAATCAAGGACAAACAAAGTAAGCCAAATTGTTAAATAAAGCATCATGAGGCATTCTCTAAGTCAATTTTGTGCGCCAGAATTGAGCCTCATGTGTTGAGGTAGCGCGTTAGGGATCCTGAGTTGGACTCAGGAAACTTAAACTTGGAGTAGAATCTTGAGTTGGCTTCAAGAATGACTAAGACTTATGTGTACAGGTTAAGCCTCATGTGTTAAGGAAAGTGCTTTGTATGTCAAAGTGAAGTGTTGTACATTCTTGCTTGTAAAGATTAAGGTCTTGTGTGTCTAGAAAGATCCTCATGTGTTGAGGTAATGCTTTGCATGTCGAAGCATGAATGATGTGTGACGTACTATTAACCATGGCCTTAGAGATGGATTAACTATTAATTCTTCTCTATAGTTTAGCCACCTCAAGAGTGAATTACTTTAGCATATGATCACTTGGAACGATAGTATAACGAGATGATCATATCATTGGAAAAGTATCCTTAATATATTTGATATGATAGATGAATTAAAGTTGGCACATGTGGACCATGCAGATAAGACAAGAGATAAAGATCAGATGTAATGGGATAAGAGAGAACTTGATTTGGTCACTTCAGTGATGATAAATACTTCAGTTAAATAAGTGAGAACTCAAATTGTTAGCTTCAGTGATGTTAACAAGGAAGACTTCAATTAATTAAAGGAGAACTCGAATTGTTCACTTTAGTGATGATAACAAGGACTTCAATTAATAGAGTTAATTGACTGTTAACAAAGAATATCTAATTAACTAACTGTTTTGCATGAAGACACTTGAGTTAAACTAAAATATGACACTTGCATGATGACACTTGAGTTATAACACTTGAGTTAGCATCCTAACTAAGTGTTATGGCATTCAGTTGAAGGGTGAGTTCATCCTAAAGTCAGAAGACAAAGATATAAGCCAGCATGAGAAGGATGACACACTTGTTATGCATGAATTATGAGATCAATGCGTAGATCGTATTTAGACTTGAAGGCATTCGTTATTTTGTGCATGTGATGAAAAAGTGTGAATTGGTTGTGTGTTGGATCTACTCCTAGGTTCTTCTATTATTCTCTCTTCTATCTTGCTTTGATTTTGCACCAAGTGTGCTTGGTATTTATCTCTATTATTGTAGCCGGGGGTGCTTGATGTAATCCGCTCATTGTAAAGACACTCTTTGCTATCTATCATTATACTAAGGAATATTTGTTGGGGTTTTCCCCCTCGTGTTTTAGAGGGTTTCCCCATGCTAAATTCTATATCTCATGTGAATGTTTATGCTTCTAATTATTCATTGATTTCAAGTACTACTGTAATTCCACAATTACGATTGAAAATCGACACAAATAACCTTATTGGGTTTAACTAACCAAAGAAAAATAGGCACGACTCAATCTATTTGCCTAACGACACTCTTATCCATAGTAACAAATATCCCATGCAGATCACTACTGGATCATAGCTAGTTTCCTTCCTTCCAAATACTACTAGAATGCATATTAAGACAACTAGAGTTCTTCATGTCAAACCTAAATCAAAGATTGAGATAATCATCTACTATTATAATGAAGCCTTGTTTTCATTCACACTCATCCTATACATGAATATTAAAGCTAGTAACCTATAAAACCATGGTTGAAAACACAAGGCTTTCTCTCTAATGACGCTAATGCTGAAACATGGACTTCAAAATTTGCATTGAAAAAATGATCATTTGGAAATTGAACCCCTTCCCCTTTCCAAACCTCTATTTATAGGGAAGGTAACTTAACACACATGGACCAATCTATTTTATTCTTTTAATGACTCGTGGGATTTTAATGGAAACTAGAAATTGAGGAAATTGATATGGTACAAAGCAAGTGGCCATAAAAATGATCGAAGGACTCCTCAAATGCAACTTAAAAGGACTACCCGAAGCAATTTAAGGGATGCAAATAAGATGCTTTAACATAGACTCTTAGATAAATGATGACGCATGCTAATAAATCATCACACATTACATATAATTTGTTATGCCTTAACCATGGGTTTGGGTGTTTTTTCCTTAGTGTACACCAATAAGAATTTTAATTAATATTGTATTTTTTTAATATATAAAAAGATAATTTATTTATAAAAGAAAAAAATTAATTATCCTCCATGGTTACCAATAATAGATGTAACTATAAACATATTTGTCCAATATTTTGACTAAATATTTATATTCACAAAAAAAAAATTACAACATGGTGACTAAATTTTGACTAAATTTTTCCCCCCCTTAATGTTGTGCATTACAACATTTCCACTCAAAAACTAAAAAATTAAATAATTGCTATTAACATAAATATTTTGGATTTTAATTAAAACAACATACTCATAAAAAAACATATGAATTTGATAAATTCAAAATTCCGACTCGATTGTGCCATACCATTGTATAAAAATGATTTTTATTGTGCACTCAAAAACTAAAAAAATTAAATAATTGCTATTAACATAAATATTTTGGATTTTAATTAAAACAACATACTCATAAAAAGACATATGAATTTGATAAATTCAAAATTCCTACTCAATTGTGCCATACCATTGTATCAAAATGAATTTTTTTGGGCACAATATGGGTTGATTCGATGAAAATTGGGAATTATTAAAATCTCTATTTTGGTCGGGACTCCTAAAAATGACATGGGTTTGGTGTCCAAGCCCTAGACATCAAGTGAGGATTGACCTAATTTTCTCAAATGTCATATGGTTTGATTAGACATAAAGTGAGGGTTAGGTTATTTTTTTAAATGCCACATGGGTTGATTAGTGGATTAAAGATTTTAAGTTTTACAAGTTCAAAGCTCAAATTCAAATGATGTCCTTTGGATTTTATGGAGTTGTCTAGTTTTATTGGCATGGGGTTGTCTAGTTTTATTAGCAAACTTGTTAATAGTGTCACTTGTGCGAAAACTATCGTATAAAAATTCTTTCCACCAATTAAATATGCCTAAATTTTTTATCAAATTTATTTCAAATCATTGGAATGAATTTATGGCATGTGATATGAGATATATATTGTCAATTTTCCCCATTTTAGGGGAATCCAGCAAGTCAATCATCGATGAAATCATTAACTTTAGTGGTTGAAATTGTGATTTTATTCAATTTAATGAATTCAGAATGTTAATTACAATTTGAAATTAGCAAAATTGAAATTCAAGTTTTCGTATGCAAAATGAATAACCTTTATCCCACTCCTAAATCTATATTAAAATGTAAGAGTTTCTACCAACACAATCATGATAAAACTCGGAATATATTTGGTGACTCAAAGGTCGTTATTGACTGGGCTAATGGTTTAACTACTTTGCATTCCCTGAGTTATGGTTGCTGGTTGAAAAGGATAGGGATCCTAAAGGATTGTTTCCTTTCCTTATCTTTCAATCACGTGTAGAGGGTGTTCAACTCTGAAGCCGATAGTCTATCAGAGCTTGTGATAGGAGACTCTCGGTATTCTTCACTTTTCAGAATTTTCAGATGGATTTGTGATCGATAAAGGTCACTTTTCCTACTTCTAAGTTCTACCCTCCAGTTTTCTTGGATTGTTGTAATGTGAACTGGTTTTGTAGCTCTTTGGAGCCTCGCTGTTTTGTTTGGCAGTTATTCTGAAGAGTCTGCAGTTTGTCTCCTAAATGATGAAGGAAAGGGAATTAGTCAAGTTTTTTTTATATTAGTCAAGATTTTGCCCAATGACTATCTTTCAGCTTGTCATATACACTATTTTTGAAGGGTGCGATATTTTGAAGAGTCTCGATGTAATTTTGATTCTTATGAATATCAAATTACATACTTTTTTACACTGAAAACAAAAAAAAACTCTTTTCCAGAAGAAAAAATAGATGTTCCTTGTTATTCAATATAGAATCAAAGGTAACTGGTTACATCAGCATGATATTGTGGTATTATTTCAGTACAGAGTCAAAAGTCTGATCAATTATACATACAATTCCATCAAAAGAGATGTGAAGGATCTCAAAAGTCACCATCCAACACCCAACTTATGACAAAATGAACTATCTAGAAAATGTCCATAGAGAAGACAAAGAGAACCCATATCATTTTATTTAAGGAAGTGCTTGAGGAAGAGTACTAATATCAAACACTCAGAGGAGAACAATGTCAATCATAGGTATCCAAAATGACACTCTAAATAAACTCAAGCAACCATACTCAAAATGAAACCAAAATGGTTTGTGGAGTAGGATGCACAAGCTCAATTGTTTTAGAAAAGCTGGAGCTTATCTTCCCCAATAACTAATCCTTCATAATATTTTGTGAAGGATAGCAGGTCAGAGGCCATGGGGAGCGCTTCCTTGGATAAAATGGTTGCCCTCTCATTGTGTTCCCTCTAAACATGTTGGAAGTCTAAGGAAGAAAAGTGGGCTTTGAGTACTTCCATGTTCTCACACCATGCATCCAAATCAAGTGCTGAGAGTGATGATTTGTCATTTTCTCATTTGATAATGACAGATGAGTCCCCATATACATGTGGAGTATGGATACCGATATCTTTTGGAAAGAAGAGAAGTGCCCAAAGGGCCAACAATTCAGCTCTAGTGTTGGTGCTAAGACCGCATCCAAAATTGATGCAGAAGAAGTGGGTCTGATTGATCAAAAAAAATATACCAGCACCTCCTCTCTGGTTCGCAGCAGCACCATAAAAAAAACCTGATGGATAGGATAAGACAGGTGCATTACCTATGTTCATGATCCTTGTTTTTTTGTTATGTAGGATAGGAATTTACTTGATCCATAATTTTGATACAAAGAGACATCAAATCTAGTCTTTTATCTTCGAATATAAATAAATTTCGAGAGCTCCACAAATTCTAGATGAAACATAAGGGAAGATAGAGGAAAGCTTTATCCCTTTTGAACCAGTGTTCAATATTGTCCAATAATGTAGGACCATTCCAGACCAAGGGGAAACTACATTTCTTGTGGAAGATGTTGATAGCATCCTGCGCAAAGGAACACTCTACAAAGAGATGGTTGACAGATTCTTCAAAATTTCTACAAAGACAACATCTGTTGGGCCCAGCCCATCCTTTTTCTACTAAATTGTCCCATGTATTGATGCGATTCTCTATACAGATATAGAAAGAAAAAAAATTTAAGGGCACATTGCAGCACCAAAGATGAGAGTGATATCTAACCGGTGAGAGAGGTGACAAGGATGAGACAATTAGATCATAGGCCAATCTGGCCATGACCATACCTGAAGCCTTATTACGCATCCAGAGAAGAGTATCCTTAGTTTCCTTTAATCAGATGCCACAGTGAGTTAATCATTTTATATAATCTGTCCATTGTTCTTTCCATATACCTCACATATTCAAATCGACTGTAGAAAACCATTATGACCGATTGTTTGACCCAGAATCCATATTTTGTGCTTGAAAGAGATGTGTGATTCCCTAATCACAGAGATAGTCTCCGAGTCCTTCCGAGATAACAAAGGGAGAGTTCAGACCAGCTATAGGGTTGATCCCCAATCTAATGTGTTTTCCATTTCCAACTTTCCAACCCAGTTGGCTAGTAATAAAAGAGAGAGATCTGATAAATCCATTCCAGAAGTAAGATGTGCCATGTATAGGAAATTTCTGTGAGCGAATCCAGTCATCAATAAAGAGGTTTTTTAGGTATTTATGAGCAATAATGTGACTCCAGGTACCACTACCGTTTAAAACCAACCAAAGACTTCTTAGTCTAAGTGATATACCAAACCACTCAAGACTTTTGATGTTCCATCCACCATATTCATGAGGCTTGGAGATGGTGTGCCAGTCCACTAAGTGCATCTTTTTTTTACCATCAGAGCCACCCAAAAACAAAGGTAAAAATGCAATGCCTAATACATTTCAGGATGGATTTAGGAATACGAGCAAGAGAAAACTAGTAAACAACTAAACCAGAGAGGACAGATCTGATGAGGATCAACCTTCCACCAAGAGATAGCAGTCTATAGGCCCAGTTATTAATTCTTTTTCAAACATGTTAAGGATCCATATCCAATCATTTGTGCGGTACCCAAGTGGTTTGAGACGGTATCCCAGATATTTGAAGCCATTTGTTAGTGGATCCATTTTGAATAGAAGAATATATGTAATGAGATCCCTGGTATCCACATCTACATCACTGTAGAAGGAGTATTTTTCTAGACTAATGGACATACCAGTAGCTGAATAAAATAGATCAAAGGATTCTTTATAAGCTTTCCATTCATCTATAAATCCCACCCCAAACAATATGACATAATCAACAAAAAAAAGTGTGTAATTGATAAGTTGGATGAGATTTGAATCCCTTTGATCTTGCCTTTCTTCTGGGCATCCAAAATTATAAGGCTAAGTATTTCGATGACCAGAATGAAAAGGAGAGGGGAAAGAGGACAGCCCCATCGAATACCCCGAGAAGCTGGGAAGAAATTTGAAGGTGTGTCAATAACCAAAACGGATAAATTTGAAGAGCAAACACATCCCATGATGTAATTTACCCCATCAACAGGAATACCAATCTGTAGAAGAACAAGCCTTAAGAAGGTCCAGTAGACACGGTCAAAAGCTTTAACAAGGTCTATTTTGAGAACCAAAGACTTCAAAATTTTGGACTTGATGGAATGGAGAAGTTCCTGGGTAATTCCAACAGGTTCAATGATAAATATTTTCTTGAGAAAGCCAAATTGTTGGCTTGAAATAGCTTTGTCCAGGAAGGGCTTAAGGCGAAGACTCAGCAATTTTTGATATTATCTTGTAGATTAAATTGCATAGAGATATGGGTTGAAAGTATTCAAAGGTAAGAGGCTTCTCACACTTGGGAATGAGAGTACGGAAAGTAGAGTTGATGGAGTTGGTAACCATCCCTTCAATCCGATATTGTTCTGCTACCGTGAGAAGGTCTGATCCAACCAAATCAAAGAAAAAAAGGAAGAAATCCGTCGACCAGCCATCGAGGCCAGGGCTCTTATCCTTTTTGAAACCTTTTAATGCTACTTTGAATTCAGGGAGAGTGATTTCTAAGTGGAATATATTAGCATCAGGCTCTTGTACAAAGGAGGGGAAGAGCTTGATAACCTTAAGTTGATCAACAATATTGGTATTTCCTTCATCTTTGAAAATTTCAGAGAAGTAAAGTTCACCCATCTATTTGAGATGGGATTCATCATCAATAAGTTTCCCTCATGATTTTTGAGAGCCCAAATAGTCTTGGAGTTTCTTCTAGCCAAGGAAAAATTATGGAAGAATTTTGTGTTGGCATTTCCTTCACTAATCCACAAGGCTCTACTTTTAAGTTTCCTAGTCAAAAATTCATGTGCCAGGTAACTTTCCTTTTTGGATTTCAAAGCATCTAGCCGTTTTGAATCACAGTCAGAAAGGATACCTAAGGTCTGCTTTAGGAGGGACTTAATCTCAAGGTCAATACCAATAACCTCTTGTTTCCTTTAGAGGATCTGTTTTTTCCCCCCAATTTTTAACAATACATTTAATCCTTTTGAGCTTGTTGGAGAGAATCTCCATGTGATCACAAGACCAAAGGGGAGTATCAAAGATTAGTAGTGGGGGGGTCTTCTGGAGGAAGGGGAGAAAGATGATTACTCGGGTTAAATCCTTTAGAGATAGGTACACCATGGAGGAGCTAGGTGCAAGTACTGCGGAGGTGACCAGTATCATGACAAAAATTACATCTAAAGGGAATGTTAAGGTAATCTAATCTTTGACAGATGACCTTCTCACCACAAACAATGTCGATATCAACGAGTAAACCCTTGGGAACATCCACTTCAAAAAGGACCTTGGCCATGCACTTGTTGAATATCAGATGGAAATCCTTTTCTAGATAAACAAAGCACTCACGAGTATTAGCAAGGCCAGTAAGGAAGTATTTATTCCAAAGGGGAAAGGGAAGGGTAGACAAGAGTACCCATGGGTGTCGTTTAACCACTCTTTCTCCAAGGGGATCAAATTTGGAGTGCCAGCGGCTCAATACTAGTGACCCTTTATGGATGGGCCAAAGAGTATTCTGAAAGAGTGAGGCATCCTTCTCCTCAAGGAAGACAAATGCAAGCCATTTATTGGCCAATAAGCTAATGGTAGGGATATAATCAATCAGAGGTTTCCAGTGGTGAGTATCCCACTTGATCCACTCATCTTTTGACATAGTGCAGTATTCCAGGCGTCCAATGACGGCTCTATAGCATAGCGACTCAACTTTGTTCATCAAGACATCTCGTCCAAGAATGAATCTACTTTGGGCCTTGATAGCTTTGGTTTTTCAACAAGAGTGGTAATAAGGTTTGTTTCGGGAGGGAGAAATTCCCGTTCCCCCCGCCGAGGAAGAAATAGGTCCTGGCTTCGAAGACATGAGAGGGAGTCAGGTGAATAAATGGATGGTGTCCGAAGACCGTAGGAAAACTGATTGGATTAGGAAAGCACGGTCAAAATGATAACCTTTACCGGTACAAGGAGGATCCCAAACCCTAAAGGTAATCGATTTGAAGAGAAAAATAACTAGGGTTAATGAACCCTACCAGTCTCTGTAAGAAAACAGGAGACTGATAAAGAGGCAAAGAACTTGTGGAGGGTTCCCGGAGTAAGTTCAATCGAAATATGGGAGATCATTAGTCCAACACAGAGGAGAAAGTCAACTAAAAAAACTAAGACCCAAGAAACCCGACCGACCACAAGTAGAAAGAAAGACAAACAAGGGGGGAATTCCCACCTATTTTTACATGGTTGGTACTAAGCCCTTTGAAACATAGGGCAGAATGCATGTGGGGTAGAGGAAACAGGAGGTGTAAAATAATAAAAAACCATACCATCCCCAAAACCCAGAAATGTAACAGTAAGAGAAAACAGTAAAAGGTAACAAAAACATGTACCTTTCATGACAAAATAGTAGTGCACTGGAGAATATCCATCAGAGTGACAGCCACTGACGTCGGGTGCCCAACGGCCCTAGAATCACAGAGTCCTTTCCAAGACAATAGGCAGTGTGCAGGGTGGTGAATAGGGAGTTCAAGAATGTAATGCCATTACGCAGAAAAAGGTGGTGGATGTCGATAAATACCATATCAGTGCTATGTTCTTGCTACCAGAAAAAAAACATGGTACAAAAGGTCGAGTCTTCATCACATCCTTAAGTGGACTCAAATAGGTCCTAGTAACGAATACCCAACGAACCAGCAGTAACCTGGTGCCTCCATTGTCATTTGCAAAACCCTAGTTTGCCTTCCCATGAGCAATGTTCCAGTCATGATGTTTTAGCTTCTAACTTTGAATGTACCTTTGAAAAAACTATGAATATACCTTTAAAAAAATTCTAACTTATTTTACTAAGTATATGTTTAAATATATGTTTAGAAAGAAAATCCCTTACTACGAACAATTTAATTTCAAATTTTAGTAACTCTACATAATTAGTGTATGAGTATAGATCTATCTTAAACCAACATCTAAAAAATACTAAAAAGATCCAATTTCTTGAATTCCTTGAAGATCAAATACAAAAAAAAAAATCCATCTTTCATCTCAACCATTATAACTACCAACAAATACTATCTTCATCTCAACCATTACAACTACCAACACCACACATAAGTTAAAATACAATAACAATAGCGTTGTTGACGACATTGAATTCACAGAGTGCAAGCAACCGCGTCGCAATCAACAGACTGGTGATTGCAGTCGGAGGAAGCTCTCAGACTGTATTACAGAATGCCAAACAATTGCAATTGCATTCTTCCCAATAATTCGACATTTCAATTTTTTATCAAGGCATGTGCAGCCCTACCAACGCTGCAGCAGGGGAAGGACGTCCATCGGTCAATTATAGTAAGGGGAATTGACTCCTACATATTCATCAGCAATGCTCTCATAGACATGTATGCCAAATGTGGTGATTTCAAGGATGCACGCCAAGGGTTTCATAAAAATTTTGACAAAATTTCTCAAAGAGATTTGGTATCATGGAATTCAATGATTGAAGCATTAGAATTGTTGCATTGAATGCAGATGATAGGAGTGAAGAGTGAAGCCACATGCAATCACATGAAATGCCATGATTGCGGGCTATGCACAGAATGGGTATGTGTAATGTCCCCAAAAATTGAAAATAAAAATAAAATTATAGGCTAGTAAAAACTACCTAGACGGAACATTATTTATTACGAAACTCTATCGTACACTTTATGTACCTCTATTTAGTCGTAAGTTGTTCTTACATTCTGTCGTTTATATTTTAGTCATTACTTTTCATGTATTTTACTTAGGATGTTTGTACTGTTGTTTACTACTCAGTATTATGTTTACACTTTCATCGCTTATGTGTCATCATTGGATTTATGTGCTTCGTACTTTCTGAATCTTTGCACTTGTTAAATATGGAGTCCTAACTTAACTTTGTTTGTGGAAACAAACTGGGCGGAGTGGCGGGACTTGTTCTCCCATGACGGTTTGAGAGGTAAAGTATTACTTGGTTACGCAGGCTTACTTAGTTCAATCGAACTAAGGCACCTCTTTTATTTACTTATGCAGTTCATTACTTTGCGATGGGATCTGGTGTAAAGTGTGTTGACCATCTTGATCCTAGAGGACCTGTTGCTAGTTGTTATGTTGCTTATCAACTTGGTTTTATAACTTGGTAAGTGTCGTTATCGTCAATGTAGCAACTACGGCTAGATTTCCTGTACACTAATTATTCTTCGTTATGTTTTAATTTCGTTAGTCTATATGTCATTAATACATTTTACGTTCTATGTATATTCTTACTATACCTATTAACATCTCTTATATTCTTTTATTGACATGTTATTATATTGGTTTAAGAGCAGACCTTTGGATTTTTATAGTCAGAGATGTTATCATGGCATACAAAGTATGCCATGGTTCTTAAGCATAAATACCTTGTTACTAAGGGATTAAAAAGTTTAACATGGCATATTGCATATGCCATGTTCACTAAGCGTTTAATCTTAACACATCTCATATTAACTTTTAATATAAGGGTGTAAGCCTAAAGTGTATATCATTTAACTTATAAGGGGTGTGCCTTATGGCATTACACCTTGGGCTAACACGTCCTATGGACTATGTACTATTGTAAACTTACCATAATGAAAACGTTGTAACACGTTAACATTGGGATAGCGTTTGGATGGTGAAACTATATTGTATGGTATAAACATATGATAGCAGGGTTTAAGCTTTAAGTGAGAGGTGGTCACGTTAAACAAAACTATGGAGAGTGGGTTTTTATGTGGATTTAATGGTTTCTAGCTGGTGCATTCAATGTGTTTGGTGAAACATGACAACCTCCCCTTAGGCTTGGCTCACGATGGTTGTGTGTGTTGTTTGTCATTTGGGGTTTTGCACTTTGGCTTTGCGCAGAGGGAAAACCATGGAGGCGACCTATAGACTGTGAGGTATGTCCACGTTGGTTTTAACAGGCTTGCACGTTGGTTTGGTTTAAAGTTTGTTCATGGCCATACTTCTCATCCCTCCTTTGGCTTGTGTTTTGTAGGTGCCGAAAGGGAATGAGGAGCAACATGGCTTTGCTTATGTGGGCTCCAAACGTTTGCACTTGTGGCCACGGTAAGCATGTGAGCAAGATGTTACTTGCTACCTTTCGACCCTATTGGGCATACTTCACATATATTTTTGTTTGGATTTGGGTTTAAAATTTTTCCTTTGGGCATACGATTACAAACATGGGTTTTGAACAATGTTGAAATGGCTTCGGTCGTGGGTGGAGTCTCACCCCCTATGGTTCTGTGTATAAATTTGGGTCTGTAAAAGTTACTTGGGCTGTTAACAACGAAAAGAGGAATGTTTAGGCTTCTAGCATACTTGGTTTTGGTTTATGCAAATCATGTTTTCGTTGGGGCATTCTAGCCATGGGTTGCACCATTGCTTGCAATGGTGCGTTAGCCCATTGGAATGCCTTTGTAAACTTGTTTATAAATTTTAATTTGATGACTATGTAGTTTACTAGGAAAGCATTTGAATATGGATGCATACTATTTTGATTAATTGATTACCATGGTTTAACTTATGATGTGCATAACACGATTTCATTGCGTTTATTCTGTGGTTATGGTTGATTTATGTGGGCATTCACCAGCTTCAAGGTTCTGTGTATTACGGCGTTACTTAGTTTGTAATGTAAAGATATAGACAGCGTGGGTATAGGCCATGCCATGAATGGCATGCGCCTTCCCACCGTGCTGCGATAGTATAGCATAGGGTTAATTTGGTAGAGACTGTGTATTAGATTTAAAAAAAATTTGAGGCCATGACTTATGTGAGCGTTGTGCATTAGTGGGTTTCATAGAGGCCAGGGTTTACATACCCTTGATGGCATTTGTTGTTTAATATGTAAATGGACTCTGTATATTTATATTGTAATGGATGTATTTTATAAACCACAGCCTGCATACGATTTGATGTATAGCGTGGCCTGTGTGAGAAGGGTTATAGGATTTGGTTGTCATTTTGTATATACATTACGCATGGTTTGTTATTATGGCTTTGCCTTGGTATGGACATCCATGGGATCGATGTCCCGACCTCTATTGGTAAGTAGGGTTTTTAATGTAACGAGTTGTAATGAAATGTATTTTAATAAATAAAACAAACTTGGCTTTCATGCCCACATGATTCAATTCCTGTTACTGTTTGCAATATATGGATTTATGATCAAAGAATTGTAAAGGACCACATGGATGGTCACGATGCCTCCTCTGATTATTTATAATGTTGTTTCATTTATGTGGAGTATTTTTAATGTAAATTTGTAATATGGATACAGACCTTGAAAGGTCTTAGATGAGTTATTTAATTTTGGAATTAAATGTATAGATAGTTTTCTAAAAGGTTTATACCCGATGATCTTATTTATATGTATATATAATTATCTTATAAAATAGTTCTGGTTGTAAGTAATACCCGAAGGTATATATTTAGTATATTTAATCCTCTTAATCTTACTCTTGTGATTAAATCTATTATAATCTGAAACATGTCTCTACTGACAAATGTAATATGTCAGTAGAGTAATAAATAATAGGTGAGCAACAAATAGTAGGTATGGATTTACCTAGTTTTACAGTAATAAATTTCTGAATATTGAATTAGTACAGAAACAAACTTTAGAGATGGAAACCTAGCTATATACAGCCTATGATAATATTTACCACCCTAGGGAGTATTGAAGAGAATACAAACCCTAGCAGAATCTAAGCAGAACATCAATTACATAGGGTTAGTAAATTAATTGGAAACATTCATCTAACATATTCATTATATAATCTGGAAGATAGCATAGACGGTCTAGGGTTATATTTTAAGAAATGTAACCCTAGGAGATATGGACAAAACCAATCAATTCCGGGGTTAATAATATATATAAAATATTTTACATAAATCAACCAATATTTACCCTAGAAATGAACTTTGACATACTAAGAACTCATACCTGTAATTTATCTTCCTGAAGCTTCTTTAATGGTTGAACTTGCACACTTTTTAAATAACCAACATTATCAATTTAAGACAGATCTGGCCTTTGATTTTGATGACCAAATCACTTGGGAACTACCACGTTCCTTCCAACCATGACCCATAACCGTTCCTGGTTCTAGTCCGGATCCCCTCGAGCTGGACTCCAACATGCAAGTAGCCTAGAGCTCCTAAGGTAGCTTTTCCTTACAGGAGAAAATTATCTAGGAAAACACTTGAGAGCCAAAAACAGGCAGAATAATAATTCTCTAAGATAAAAAAAAAATTAGAACCCCAACCCTTTGCTTGGCTTGAGTCTTTATAGACAGAATTTTCAGTCAAAGGGGCAGTTAAATCAAGAAATCCTTGATTTCTTGATTTAACCTTCTTTTTTTAATTACTGGGGTAATTTTTCCAATACTTACTTAGGAACTTTTAACTAGTTCCTAGTTAATCTTTCATAGCTATTTCACTATTTGTTAAACCTTTAATAATAAATAATAATTGGTGGAGATTCTCTTCTTTCTTTATTCAATTATATAATTAATCGTAATTAATTCTTTATACATACCCAAAGACAATTGCTAACAAGTATTATAATACTATGTATTTTATACATACTATGTATAAAATACATAGTATTATAATACTTGTTAGCAATTGTCTTTGGGTATCATGTATTATGATCCCTAGACTTAACGACACTTCTTCATGAAGGTCAAGTAGATAGATGGCTTAGGTCTACTAGGCTAGGCAAATCTAAACATCCTTGCATGTTGGATTTCCCTCGTATAACGTGGTAGTTCTTCAATACTTGATGAGAATACAGAAATTCAAAATTTCATTTACTCACTTAAAAATAAGTATGATGAGATCAATATTATTCTCGAGTTGTTTTCACTTGGATATGATTTTAATATTTTTAGTAACCCCTAGTGCTTACCAGAGCCCACACTCAATGCTTATAACAGGGAGTTACAAAGATAGTGCAATTCCAGAGCTCTCGCTCAACACTAAATGCTAGGATGTACTTGTATGATACACCTAGGGATACAATGGCCAAGGATCCAATGCTCCAGATATTATGCTCTACATCAACATGGAATGCTCCAGAGCTTATGCCCAACATTTCCAATTATATTTTCATGTGTTCCAGAGCTTATGCCCAACATTTCCAATTATATTTTCATGTGTTCTAGAGCTTTATGCTCAACACAAATGTAAGTACTCATGTGCTCCAGAGCCTCTCACTCAACACAAAACATCTCATCGATCATGTGCTTCAGGGTCCACGCCCAACACAAAACATTTCATCAATCAGGTGCTTCAGGGTCCACGCCCAACACAACCAACATATATATATATATATATATATATATATACATATATATCATCAACAATTGGTTTACGCCCAATATACAAAACAAATCATCATGTTCATATGCAGAGGGGTCTTTGACCCAATATAAAAATAAAACATCAATATAATCATCATGATCAATAGGCTCATGCCTATAAATGGTAGGTCCAAAATTTGGGATATTACATCCCTCCCCACTTAGTACAACACTGTCCCTAGTGTTATAGGGACTCTGATTGATATCATGAAACAAGGCAGGGTAAGCCTTTCTCATGGTGGCCGCATTCTCCCAGGTAGCCTCATCTACCTCAAAGTGATTCCACTTCACTTTCAATTGGACTACAGTGCGCTTTCGAAGCTGCACTTCTCTCTTGTCCAATATATGCAAAGGATTAGGGGAAAATTCCCCCTCATGTTCCACCTATAATATCGACCAATCAATGACATGCTTGGCATCATAAACATATTTCTACAATAAAGATGCATGGAAAACATTATGAACTCTTATGTGCGCAGGTAATGCTAGTTCATAAGCCACTGGTCCTTTCTTGGCCAGAATTTCAAAAGGTCCACAAAATCTAGGTGCTAACTTACCACACCTACCCAAGCTCAATGAGCTCCATTTTGCTTTCACTTTCAAGTAGACATGCTCACCTACTTGATAGTCTTTATCTTTTATTTTCTTATCCGCATAAATTTTTTGACAGTCTTGTGCCTCTTTAAGGTTTTCCTGGACCTTGGTAACTAACTGTTCCAAGTCCAATAACAGGTCAGGCCCTAACATGAGCTGATCCACCTGACTGTCCCAAGTAACTGGGGTCCTACACTTCCGTCCATAGAGTACCTCGAAAGGACTCATCTTGGTGGAAGCCGAATACCCGTTGTTATATGTAAACTCTGCAAGGTGTAGATAATCCTCCCACTTAGTGGGGTTGTTCATGACATACATTCGAAGCATGTCTTCAACAATTTGGTTTACTCTTTCAGTATACCCGTCCGTCTGCGGGTGTTAAGCAGTGCTAAAGTTCAGCTGCGTCTCTAATCCAGAGAATAAATATCTCCAAAATTTTCCTATAAAATTAACATCTCGATCTGAGATAATTGCTTTGGGTATCCCATGCAATCTAAATAACTCTTTTAGGAAGACACCGGTAATGTTCACGGCCTTATAGGTCAATTTTACGGGGATTAAGTGTGCTGCCTTTGACAGCTTGTCAATGACTACGAAAATGGAATCATTTTGCTTCTTGCTTTTCGGTAAGCCAGTAATAAAATCCATACTGATAACCTCCCACTTCCATTCTGGAATGGGAAATGGTTGTAGCAATCCTGAAGGATGCTGGTGCTCGGATTTAACTAGCTGGAATTCCTAACATTTCACAATAAACATTGCAACGTCAACCTTTAACTTAGGCCAGGAAAATTGTCTCTTGATGGCAGATATCATCTTCTGATATCCCGGGTGCCCCGAGTAGGGTGCCCTATGAAATTATATGAGGATGCTGGACCGAATGTCCCCTCCATCTGGAACATACAATCTATCCTTGGACCATAGTAGTTTGGAGTCATCCACCTTGTATTCCTTCTGTTGTTGAAACAACTAGTCCTCTTGGAACTTCTTGAGGATTTCCACATAGAATGGGTCAACCTTGTTGGTCGTTCTAATCTTCTCATGCAAATCTGCATCAGTTTGACTCAGGGTCACCTCATATATCATATGAGTTCGTCTACTCAAAGCATCAACAACTTTGTTCTCTTTGTCCTTAATATGCTTTAGTTCAAAGTGATACTCACTCAAGAAATCCAACCATCTAGCTTGCCTCGCATTCAGATTGGGTTGATTGAATAAATATTTTTGACTCATATTGTCAGTCTTTAGAAGGAACTTCCTCTCCATGAGGTGGTGCCTCCACATCTTCAAAGCGTGGATAATGGCCGCTAGCTCAAGATCGTGAGTGGGATAATTCTTCTCATGCTCTTTTAATTTCCGCGACTCATAATAGATCGCATGATCGTTTCGCAAGAGGACTCCTCCAAGTCCTTCCTTGCTTGCATCCGTGCATACAATGAAATCCCCATCAGGATCCGCAATCTGCAACACTGGTGCGGTCATCAAAAGCTGCTTAAGCTCTTGAAAACTTTCTTCACACTTGTCATTCCATAAGAACTTGTTCGCTTTCTTCTGCAAAGCCGTCATGGGGCAAGTGATTCTCGAGAAGTTCTCAATGAAATTTCGATAATACCCAGCTAAACCCAAAAAGGACCTAATGTCAGTGACACTAGTCGGGGTAGGCCAATCCTTTATAGCTCGAATATTTTTCAGGTCCACAACTAATCGTGCCTTGGATATGATGTGACCTAGGTACTGTATTTTTGGTTTGTAAAAATCACATTTACTAAACTTAGCATAGAGCTGGTGTTCTCTCAACACTCAAAGTACTATGCGAAGGTGTTCTTCGTGTTCCTCTTTATTCTTGGAATAAACCAGATTGTCGTCAATAACGACTAGTACAAACTTATCCAGATATTTACTGAATATGTTGTTCATCATACACATAAATTTTGTGGGTGCATTGGTCAACCCGAACGACATCACTACAAACTAGTAGTGCCTGTACCTCGTACGAAATGCGGTCTTGGGAATATCTTCGTCTCGTATCCGTACCTGATAGTACCAGGATCGTAGGTTAATCTTCGAAAATATTTTGGCTCCTCTCACTTGGTCGAACAAATCATCGATCCTAGGGAGCGGGTAACAGTTCTTTATAGTCATTTTGTTCAACTGACGGTGTCAATGCACATCCGCATCATATCGTCCTTCTTCTTTACGAACAAAATCGGTGCTCCCCAAGGGGACACGCTGGGTCGGATATACCCTTTCTTTATTAACTTCTGCAACTGCAGATTGAGTTCCACCAATTCTGGTGCACTCATGCGGTAAGGGGATTTGGAGGCCAGAACTGATCCTGGGGTCAGTTCGATGGAACAGTCTAGGTCTCGTTTCGGAGGTAATCCGAGGATTTCCTCGGGAAACACATCCTTGAATTCTTCAAGAACGGGGAAGTCTTCTATGCGTTGTTCTCTATCGGAATCTACGTCTTGGATGTTCACCGCAAACAACTTGCAGCCCTTCCTAACAAACTTCTTCACTTGTAAGGTAGAGATTTGTCTTACATAAACTTTCTTTGGGATGCATTGAACCTTCACTTGGTTCCCTTGGCTATCAGTACACAAGATAGACTTTGGAAGAAAATCGAGCATGACATGGTGTTGTTCCAACCAGTCCATGCCGATAAGAATATTATACGATCCTAAAGGTAGGATGTTCAGGTTTACCTTAGTAAAGAAACCATTCAGGTTTACTTCACATTCTTTAACAATTTTTGAAACCTTCTGTTTCGTACCAGTGGCTAACTGTACCAGCCAAGGTTTAACATGCTTTGCCTTCCTAACTTGCATAAATCAACAATCTTAGGTGCAACATAGCTCCGAAAAGTACTGGGATCAATAAGTATTGAAATAGAGGTGTTCAAGATCTTACCTTCGATCTCGACCATTGTAGCTTGATGGTTCGCCTGTCGGCCATCTAATGCTACATAGATTCACGGGGTTCCCGCTACATCCTCAATGGTAGGTTCTTCTTACAGGTTATACTGTTTCTTCTTGTAGGTTATGCAAGACTCCATTGTTCTTGTTTTTACATTCTCAGACATAATGCGGCTCGTTGCACTTCCACCACTTGATCACTAAAGGGGTAGCATTGGCTCCACTCGCCACTTGATTATTACCATTAGGAGATGGTACATAAGGCTTCATACCAATTTTGTTGAAGTTCTTGTTCACTTGAAAGCTGTTATTTTGCTTTCTATAAGGCTGCGGGTTTGACCCAGGCTTGCGGTTGTTAGAAAATTTTCTAGACTTTTCTCTGTTTCAGTTCTGGTTTTCTTGCTGTAACTTCCCATGCTCATAGTAGAGTCGGGCCTTGTGTAGTGCAGTATCCAGTGTCTTTGGCATGTCGAATTCAATCCTGTCCTGAAAATTGGGAGGAAGACATCCTAGGAACTGTTGTATCTTCACCTTCTCTTCTTTGATATACGATACGTAATGCAGCATATCTAGAAATATGTTTATAAATGCGTCCATAGTCATGGATCCTATGTGCAGTTCATGGAACTCTTTTACCTTGTGGTCAAAGAACCTTTCTAACATGTATTTTTCTTGGAAAATATTTCGAAAGTTTTCCTAGCTTATTTCTCGCAACTCATCTTTCTTGGTGTGCTTTAAATCTCACCACCATCTTGTTGCCTTACCATTCAGGTTGTAGATGGCAAGCACAGCCTACATCACACTTGAATAGTTATGAACCTGGAAAAACTTACTCATTCCCAGCAACCATTCTTCAACCTTTTCTCCCGTGTTTACTTCACCTTCATAGGTCGGGGCTCTTATTTTTCGAAACTCCCCCTGGAGATTGTCATCATTTCTTTGCCTCTTTCTTCATGGAGAAAGTGAGTAATCACTAGCAAGATTGTGATGATCCCCTTTAGTTGCTTCAGGTGTACCTTCTTTTTATGCTTCTCTTGGGCTGTTGGCCCACTCATGGTACGGTTCTCTTTTGGATCTGTTGGTGGACTGGGTAGGTTTACCTTGCGGGCTCCCTCCCGTCATGTTATGCAATAATGCTTCATTTATAGCTTGTTGTTCCTTTCTTTCATTTAGACTGTCTTCTCTGAAACTTTTTAGTTCAGCTTGAAGACTGTGCAAATTTTTCAGCACATAAGAGTTTAGCTCGACCACCAAGTTCACTTCCAGAGTGGGGGTGGTCATTTCTTCCTGCCAGCTGTTTTCTTCCTGAGTATTCATAAACTGAACAACGCTGTAAAAATTTTCCTATAACACAAAATTTTTTAATAGTTGCAAACATTTATGTTAGTAACAAAAATTACTAATCATACTTTATTTTCTTTGCGTGAATGCCTGGTGCTCCCATAAGTCTCTCACTATTGACACTTGGCTCTGATACCACTTGTAATGCCCCCAAAAATTGAAAAAAAAAATTATAGGCTAGTAAAAACTACCTAGACTGAACATTATTTACTTACGAAACTCTATCGTACACTTTATGTACCTCTGTTTAGTCGTAAGTTGTTCTTACGTTCTGTCATTTATATTTCAGTTGTTACTTTTCATGTATTTTACTTAGGATGTTTGTACTGTTGTTTACTACTCAGTATTATGTTTACACTTTCGTCGCTTATGTGTCGTCATTGGATTTATGTGCTTCGTACTTTCTAAATATTCCCACTTGTTAAATATGGAGTCCTAACTTAACTTTGTTTATGGAAACAAACTGGGCAGAGTGGTGGGACTTGTTCTCCCATGACGGTTTGAGAGGTAGTATTACTTGGTTATGTAGGCTTACTTAGTTCAATTGACCTAAGGAACCTCTTTTATTTACTTACGCAGTTCATTACTTTGCGACGGGATTTGGTGTAAAGTGTGTTGACTGTCTTGATCCTAGAGGACCTACTGCTAGTTGTTATGCTTTTTATCGACTTGGTTTTATAACTTGGTAAGTGTCGTTACCGTTAATGTAGCTACTATGGCTAAATTTCCAGTACACTAATTATTCTTCGTTACGTTTTAAATTCGTTAGTCTATATGTCATTAATACATTTTATGTTATATGTATATTCTTACTACCTATTAACATCTCTTATATTTTTTATTGACAAGTTATTATATTGGTTTAAGAGGAGACCATTGGATTTTTATAGTCAGAGATGTTATCAAGGCATACTTTGTATGCCATGGTTCTTAAGCATAAATACCTTGTTACTAAGGGATTAAAAAGTTTAACATGGCATATTGCATATGCCATGTTCACTAAGCGTTTAATCTTAACACATCTTGTATTAGATTTTAATATAAGGGTGTAAGCCTAAAGTGTATATCATTTAACTTATAAGGGGTGTTCCTTATGGCATTACACCCTAGGCTAACGTGTCCTATGGACTATGTACTATTGTAAACTTACCATAATGAAAACGTTGTAACACGTTAACATTGGGATAACGTTTGGGTGGCGAAACTGTATTGTATGGTATAAACATATGATAGCGGGGTTTAAGCTTTAAGTGAGAGGTGGTCACATTAAACAAAACTATGGAGAGTGGGTTTTTATGTGGATTTAATGGTTTCCAACTGGTGCATTCAATGCATTTGGTGAAACGTGGTAGCCTTCCCTTAGGCTAGGCTTGGCTCAAGATGGTTGTGTGTGTTTTTTTTCCTTTGGGGTTTTTCACTTTGGCTCTGCGCAGAGGGAAAACCATGGAGGCAACCTCTAGACTGTGAGGTATGTCCTCATTGGTTTTAACACTGCTGCACATTGGTTTGGTTTAACGTTTTTTCATGGCCATACTTCTCATCCCTCGTTAGGCTTGTGTTTTGCAGGTGCCAAAAGGGAATGAGGAGTAGCGTGGCTTTGCTTATGTGGGCTCTAAACGTTTGCACTTGTGGCCACAGTAAGCCTGTGAGAAAGATGTTACTTGCTACCTTTCAGCCCTCTTGGGCACATTTCGCATAGATTTTTGTTTGGTTTTGGGTTTTATGTTGTGGGTTTCGATGTGGGGTTTTAAATTTCACCTTCGGGCATACGATTAAAAACTTAAGTTTTGAACAATGTTGAAATGGCTTCGACCGTGGGTGGAGTCGCACCCCCTCTGGTTCTGTGTATAAATTTGGGTTTGTAAAAGTTACTTGGGTTCTTAACAGTGAAAAGAGGAATGTTTGGGCTTCTAGCATACTTGGTTTTGGCTTATGCAAATCGTGTTTTCATTAGAACATTTTAGCCATGGGTTGCACCATTGCTTGCAATGGTGCGTTAGCCCATTGGCATGCCTTTGTAAACTTGTTTATAAATTTTAATATGATGGCTGTGTAGTTTACTTGGCAAGCATTTGAATATGGATGCATACTATTGTGATTAATTGATTACCATGGTTTAACTTATGATGTGCATAGCACAATTTCGCTTCGTTTATTCTGTGGTTATGGTTGATTTATGTGGGCATTCACCAGCTTGAAGGTTTTGTGTATTACGACGTTACTTAGTTTGTAATGTAAAGATATAGACAACGTGGGTATAGGCTGTGCCGTGAATGGCATGTGCCTTCCCACCGTGCTGCGATAGTATAGCGTAGGGTTAATTTGGTAGAGAATGTGTATTAGATTTAAAATTTGGCCGAGGACGTGACTTATGTGAGCGTTGTGCATTAGTGGGTTTCGTAGAGGCCAGGGTTTACAAACCCTTGATGGTGTTTGTTGTTTAATATGTAAATGGACTCTGTGTATTTATATTGTAATGGATGTATTTTATAAACCACAGCCTGCATACGATTTGATGTATAGCATGGCCTGTGTGAGAATGGTTATAGGATTTGGTTGTCGTTTTGTATATACATTACGTATGGTTTGTTATTATGGCTTTTCCTTGGTCTGGACATCCATGGGATCGATGTCTCGACCTCTATTGGCAAGCAGGGTTTTTAATGTAACGAGTTGTAATGAAATGTATTTTAATAAATAATACAAACTGGGCTTGCATGCCCACAGGATTCGATTCTTGTTACTGTTTGCAATATAGAGATTTATGACCAAAGAATTTTAAAGGACCGCATGGATGGTCATGATGCCTCCTCTGATTATTTATAATGTTGTTTCATTTATGTGGAGTATTTTTCATGTAAATTTGTAATATGGATACAGACCTTAAAAGGTCTTAGATGAGTTATTTAATTTTGGAATTAAATGTATAGATAGTTTTCATAAAGGTTTATACCTGATGGTCTTATTTATATGTATATATAATTATCTTATAAAATAGTTCTGGTTGTAAGTCATACCCGAAGGTATCTATTTAGTATATTAAATCCTCTTAATCTTACTCTTATGATTAAATCTACTATAATTTGAAACATGTCTCTACTGACAAATGTAATATGTCAGTAGAGTTATAAATAATAGGTGAGCAACAAATAGCAGGTCTGGATTTACCTATTTTTACAGTAATAAATTTATGAATATTGAATGAGTATAGAAACAAACTTTAGAGATGGAAACCTAGCTATATACATCCTATGATAATATTTACCACCCTAGGGAGTATTGAAGAGAATACAAACCCTAGCAGAATCTAGGAAGAACATCAATTACATAGGGTTAGTAAATTCATTGGAAACATTCATCTAACATATTCTTTATATAATCTGGAAGATAGCATAGACGGTCTAGGGTTAGATTTTAAGAAATGTAACCCTAGGAGATATGGACAAAACCAATCAATTCCAGGGTTAATAATATATATAAAGGATTTTACATAAAGCATCCAACATTTACCCTAGAAATGAACTTTGACATACTAAGAACTCATACCTATAATTTATCTTTCTGAAGCTC
This sequence comes from Pseudotsuga menziesii, assembly GCA_001517045.1. NCBI lineage: Eukaryota > Viridiplantae > Streptophyta > Pinopsida > Pinales > Pinaceae > Pseudotsuga > Pseudotsuga menziesii. The sequence continues at coordinate 56,753 of LPNX010638513.1, read as the reverse complement.
CTTTAATGGCTGAACCTGCACACTTTTTAAATAACCAGCATTATCAATTTAAGACAGATCTGACCTCTGATTTTGATGAGCAAATCACTTGGGAACTACCATGTTTCTCCCAACCATGACCTGGAACCGTTCCTAGTTCTAATCTGGATCCCTCCGAGCTGGACTCCAACATGCAAGTAGATTAGAGCTCCTACGGTAGGGTTTTCTAACTGGTATTCAGTTCTAAATCAGTCCTCTTTTCCTTGCAGGAGAAAGTTCTCCAGGAAAACACTTGAGAGCCAAAAACAGGCAGAATAATAATTCTCCAAGATAAAAAAAAATCAGAACCCCAAGCCTTTGCTTGGCTTGAGTATTTATAGACAGACTTTTCAGTCAAAGGGGTAGTTAAATCAAGAAATCCTTGATTTCTTGATTTAACCTTTTTTTTTAATTACTGGGGTAATTTTTCCAATACTTACTTAGGAACTTTTAACTAGTTCCTAGTTAATCTTTCATAGCTATATCACTATTTATTAAACCTTTAATAATAAATAATAATTGGTGGAGCTTCTCTTCTTTCTTTACTCAATTATATAATTAATCATAATTAATTCTTTATACATAGTATTATAATACTTGTTAGCAATTGTCTTTGGGCATCATGTATTATGATCCCTAGAATTAACGATACTTCTTCATGAAGGTCAAGTAGATAGATGGCGTAGGTCTACTAGGCTAGGCAACTCTAAACATTATTGCATGTTGGATTTCCCTCGTATAATGTGGTAGTTCTTCAGTACTTGATGAGAATACAGAAATTCAAATTTTCATTTAATCACTTAAAAATAAGTATGATGAGATCAATATTATTCTCGAGTCATTTTCACTCGGATATGATTTTAATCTTTTCAATAACCCCTAACACTTACTGGGGAGTTACAAACATAATGTAATTCCAGAGCTCTCGCTCAATAGTAAATGCTAGGATGTACTTGTATGATACACTTAGGGATACAATGGCTAAGGATTTGATGCTCCAGAGCTTATGCTCAACGTCAACATGGAATGCTCCAGAGCTTATGCCCAACATTTCCAATTATATTTTCATGTGTTCTAAAGCTTTATGCTCAACACAAATATAAGTACTCATGTGCTCCAGAGCCTCTCGCTCAACACAAAACATCTCATCGATCATGTGCTTTAGGGTCCATGCCCAACACAAAACATTTCATCAATTAGGTGCTTCAAGGTCCACGCCCAACACAACCAACATATATATCATCAACAATTGGCTTACACCCAATATACAAAGCAAATCATCATGTTCATATGTAGTGGGGTCTTTGACCCAATATAAAAATAAAACATCAATATAATCATCATGATTAATAGGCTCATGACTATAAAGGGTAGGTCCAAAATTCAGGAAATTACAGTATGGTCACGAGGCCTTGAAAGTTTTTTGTCAAATGCAACTGGTAAGCACAAAGGCTAATTCCATAACTGTAGCAAGTTTAATCCCTTCAAGCGCGGATCTGGAGTCTCTAGAGCTTGGCGAGGTAATCCATGGCTACGTTATTAGAAGTGGGTTTGAATCACATGTTCTTGTTCTTGTAGGGAATGCCTTGATTGACATGTATTCTAAATGCAAAAGTGTAGAAGATGCCCATAACGTGTTTGTGGGCTTGTCTCAGAAAGATTTAATCTCGTGGAATACTATATTTAATCTTGTGGAATACCATGATTGCAGGTTGTATACATAATGGGTGATGTGATGAAGCTTTGGAAATCTTTCATCAGATGCATTTGGCTTATGCAAAGCCCAACTTGGTCACATGGAATGCCATGATTTTCGAGTTTACTCAAAATAGACACTTTTACCCACCATTGGAGCTCTTCAGTGAGATGCAACTAATAGGATTGAAACCCAATTCAATCACCATTGCTAGTATTCTCCCTACTTGTATGAACATGGAAGATCCACCACATAGCAATCAAGTCTATAGTTACATAGTCAACAATGGATTTAAGTCCAATGTCCTTGTGGGAATTGCTCTTGTGGACATGTATGCGAAATGTGGAAATATAGAGGCAGCACAACATGTTTTTGATAATGTTTTTGAAGGAGAAAGAACGTTGTAGCATGGACTGGGATGATAACAAGGTATACTCGGAATGGTCATTGTGAATAGGCTTTGAAACTCTTTCGGAAAATGCAAATCGCTAGGGTAATGGCTAATTCTGTCACAATTGCAAGTGTCCTCCCAGCATGTGCCTGTCTAGGAGCACTGCAACTGGGTGAGGAGATACATGGCTACAATCATAAGATGCAATTTCGGCCAAATGTCTTTGTGGGTAATGCACTAATTGACATGTATGCCAAATGTGGATCTGTATATTACGCGCACAGAGTATTTGACAAAATATCTCAAAGAAACACCATATCATGGAATTCAATGATTGCTGGATATGGAGTGCATGAATATGGTAAAGATGCACTTACATTGTTTAATCGAATGCAACATATTGGCATGAAGCCTAATGACATCACTGTGATTGCAATTCTATATGCTTGTAGCTATGCGGCCCTTGTGGATGAAAGGATGGAAATTCTTCTATAGCATGCATCGAGATTATTGTATCACACCAAAGGTGGAGCATTATGCATGCATGGTTGACTTGGTTGGTCGAATAGGGATTCTTTATTAGGCATGGGAGTAAAATACGACGAAAAATATTTTACATGCAGCAGAGAATTAAATGTTGCGGCCGCAGCGGCAGCACTGTACACCATTCGACCAAAATATGCCATTTGAGCCTCATGCACATGCTTGGACAGCTTTGCTTGCTGCTTGTAGGATCCATTGCAACATAAATCTAGGAGAATGTGTGGCAAAGTACCTTTTTGAGTTACTGTGTTTCTATCGAATATGTATGCTATGGCTGGCAGGTGGGATGGTGTAGCAAAGATGAGAATAATATTGGACCTGGAGTTGAAAAAGCTTCTAGGTTGCAGCTGGATTGAAGTGAAAAATAAAGTTCATTCATTTCTACCAGGAGATAATTATCACTTGCAATTGGACTAGATCTAACCAATATAGGAGAGCTTAGCAGGTCAGTTAAAGCAACTGGGTTTGTACCTAACATAAATATTCCAATGCAAGATGTGGAAGAGAAGGAATATGTCACAGTCGTGTCTAGTCATAAGAGGATGGGTGACTTTGGGGTTTCTACTTGTCCTATGAAACCTAGCCAAATGAAAAAGAAATGTTGATTTTAGAGTGACTGTTATAGTGTGAGCATACCAAATTTTGTCTGCTAAGGAATTATCACACAAATGTAATAATGTGAGAGTTGTTATAAGGAGAATTTAAAGGGATCATTTCAATGCTTTGTAAGGCAGTTTATTGGCTGTGAGCTCTAAAGACATCCAAGCAAAATATGTGACAATTTGTATTGATTAGAGACAATGCAAAGATTTGAATAGAAAATAGACAATTCAAGAGCATGGAATCAAATCTTTGCTTCAATTAAACTTTTGAAATAAATGTAGTATTAGATTTGAGTCAAATCAAAGTTGAAATATCGACTGAATTTCAGTTAATAAAAATCTTGATAAGAACAAACCACAATAGTCTTCAATATATCCTACAACAAAAAATATTGTCAACTGAACAACAAAAATGGATAGAATAAATTGCTACATTTGACATGGAGATACTACATAAGAGAGGAAAGCACAACGTAATTGCAGATGCCCTTTCCCGAAAAAATGAAGAAGTCGAGGCTTATGCAATCTCAGTTGTAGTTCTAGACTGGTTGGATGAAATATGAGGTGAATATGCCAAGGACCTAGACACCTATTCCTTAAGCAATGATCCTAATCAAGGTTCAAAATTTGAATGGAGGAATGACATCCTTTGGTATAAAGGAAGAATCTACTTGAGCACAACATCCAAGTTTTAGACCAAGGTAATGATAGAATTTCATGATTTCCCAACCGCAGAACATGTAAGATTTTTCAAAACTTACTACAATGCCAGATAATCCTTCTATTAGAAGATGTATAAATACATTCAAAAGTATGTAGTCGAGTGTGACACCTATCAAAGAAATTAAAGTGAAAATGTCGTGACTCTACGGCTACTCCACCTGCTTCACATTCCAAACCAGAAGTGGGAGGAAATCTCCACATATTTTATTGAAGGGTTACCCTTATTCGAAGACAAGGACACAATCTTCATGGTAGTGGACCGATTAACGAAATATGCACATTTTATGGGTATTAAGAAAACTGACTCTGCTAAAAAAATCGTTGAAGTATTCTGTAAAAATATTTACAAATTGCATGGATTTCCAAAAATCATCATTAGTGACAGAGATGTCAAATTCACAAGCAATTTCGGAAGGAATTCTGCAAACAAATTGGGATCACTCTTAACATGAGCTCAACCTATCATCCCCAAACAGATGGACAAACTGAACTTTTTAACAAAATTTTGGAAGCATATCTTCGTAGTTTTGTCACTAACAAGTAGAACAAATGGTTATTGTGGTTACATCTTGAATAATGGTGGTACAACTCCACATATCATATGTCAGCCAAAATGGTACATTTCCAAGAATTGTATGTTTATGCACCTCCCAGATGGAAATAATTTGTTCAAGGTGATTCAAAAGTACCTGCAATATAAAGTCAACTCGAAGAAAGTCAATACGAAGCATCAAGCAGATCATCATAGAACATAAAGAGAGTTTGAAGTAGCAGATTGGGTATTTGTGAGACTTCAGCCATCCAAGCAATTGTCACTTAAGGAACAAGGGAAGAATAAACTCGCTCCCAAGTTTGATGGACCATATCAAATTATTCAAAAAATTAGCCCAGTAGCATATGAATTGAAGCTACCAGAAAAGAGTCGAATTCACAACGTTTTTCATGTTTCGAATCTTAAAAAATTATTGGGTCAACATCAATATGCTCAGACGATCCTGCATACCATGGACGACGAAGGGAAACTTGTATTAGAACCAGAGGCCATCATCAACATCATAGAAAGAAGACTACGTTCTCGCATCATCGAATAATACCTTATTAAGTGGAAGAATTGTCTGGAAGAAG
>LPNX010638513.1:0-51457 GCA_001517045.1 Pseudotsuga menziesii | reverse complement strand
ATAAAAAATACATATAAATAACAATATACTAAAAACTGTATAAATACATAACGAAAATTATTAAGAGGGTTGCGTTTTTTTTCCAAAAGTCAACTTAGTAAACCAATAAGGCTTATATAATCCTAAGCTTCAATTGTATTTTTATATATCTTAGAGAATTTTATAAATTATATTTCGTGTACATATTTAACGTTTTTGTTGTTGCAGAGAGTTCAGAAAACCATTGATCAAGCTCTACATCTTGATCAATGGTTTTCTTAACTCTTGGTCGAGCTTTTTTAAATAACTCGATCGAGCTATTGTCATTAGTAAAAAAAAAATTCTATGGACAAATTGTAGAAAGTAAAAAGTAGCTCAATCAAGATTTTATTTTAATTGTGGCTAAACTATGATCGAGATATTTTAAAATTCACTCAAAGGCTTGATCAAGGGTTTTTAAGACCTCGATCGAGATAATTTAATAGCTCAATCGAGGGCCTAAAAAACAGGCTTTTAGCCCCCTTTTCTCCAAATTTAATTTTACTATCCTCTTCCCCAGGCCTAAACCCTATCTTGGGAGGCACCTTAAATGGTGTACTTCATACCGATTGATTTGTCAATGAATCATCTATCCATTAGCATATAATGGGTTTTTGAGTTCACATGATATTTTTTTAATTTTATTTTAAAACTTACACTTACTAAACCATGTCCACAACTTTGAAGGAGCACAAAGAAATATAAATGACATGAAAATTACACAACTAAAAAATTTCAAAATACATATACACCCCAAATCAATGTGTCATGATCAAAATGGTATTTTTTGTTTTTCAATTTTTATAACCAGTGAAAAAAGGTTTACATGCACACACATGTGTACAAAATGTGATTAAAATTGTGACAATCACTTTCAAAAATTAATAAAATAAAATTCAAGATAAAATATAAAATAAAAACATTGTACACCCCAGTGCATTCTATGTAGATTATGTCCATATTTTTTTTTTCAAAAATTATGCATTTATCACTAAATTATTTTACATGTACACAAGCCACTTGTTAATTTTTCCTGAAATTTACAAGAACAAACTTTTCTTAAATGAAATTTTGGCATATCAATTATATTAATATTTTTTTTAAATATAGGTGGAAAGACAACATAATTCCTTACAATTTATTTTGTTTCATGTCACAATTCACAATGGATATCTGACTTTTTAGGGCTTCAATTTAATAAATGAGTAAAAAACTGAATTTTCACCATCACTTTTGGCCAAAAAGTGTTACCCATATTCATGGATTCACCCTATTAATAGATGTTGTACCAAGTTAATTGAAAGATTATACAGTGGAAGAATACAAAGTGATTGTGTAGAGGAAAACAATAAGGAAGGGGTTTCAAAAATGATTAAACATCCAATAATATAAAAGTATACAAAGTAGTAGGTCTTTATATTGTGTAGAATGAAGAAGAAATAGGGTTATTTTAGTGGTTCCTCACAGTGAAATGACTAATAGTATTGAATTATACTATTGGAATTTGATAGGAAAAATTCTAATTATCTACCATTTTGACCTTCAAATAAGGCTAATAATTTTAATTACTCCTCATTTACAATACAAATATAAACTTCCATTACATATTTATGATGTTTGGATAAAATTCCATGATATCATTATGAGGTTTTGGAAATCACATGATACCTTAATGCTCGACAAAACCTCAACCATTTCCATTTGGTACATCATGATTGAGATAACTTGCTACTTTGGCATTGAATCCCTACTAAACATGCTACACCTTGTCTCTTCTTCGCATATCTACCTCAATGATCCTCATTTTTTCACCCTCACCACATTATTTGTTTTCCTCATAAAAAATATGCAATTGTATTATATTAATGCAATCACATTCTATATAGACCTTAGTGGTCTTCATCATTAAAAAAATGGTGTTCCTATACCTATTTTTGGGATGCATATATCATCTCTTGAAAAAAAAACAGTTTAGTGTAAACAATTCGCTACTTAAATAGCATATGAACATTGATGACAAAAATCGTATCGCATGGATACATTAATGGAGCTCTTCTCCTAATGAATTATCTTGATGTTGCATCGTATGTGGACATTCTAATGCATATCATCCCTCATGTGCTCTAAGATCATATTTCGTTATCATCTCCCCATCCTAATCGCTTATCTGCCATAGGCCTTCATCTAGAAAGAGTCCATTTTTGGATATCCTGTCTTCCTCTCCATTCCTTTCTCTATAAACATGTTTGAATGAGATACTCCTGAACAATCCAGCTAAACAGATAATTCTGCCATTAATGGGACGTAGGAGGTAATTCCTTGGAGGTATATTCAACTATAACCAATCCACCACAATCTTAGAATCCTTGAAGATCTTAATGCTATTGATATCCTTTAATAAAGAGAGAAGCATAACCAATTTAACAGACATTAGCCCAGCTCTATTGTTCGTTCTAAGACCCAATCCAACTAAAAATCTAAGATAGTGTGATTCTGATAAAAAAAGATGATCCCTCCTACCCCACCTATAGTTGGTTGTCCTTGAGACACTCCATCAAAATAGGCCCAATTGTATGTTTTGTCTATAATTTCCATGGGGTCCTTCTAACTGCCTTAGGAGTTGGGAGCTATGAGAAATATTTTAGGATAGTTATGCCATTGGAAGCCATGATGGATGGAGCAATAAAATTATCCTAGAAGACAATCATATTCCTGGCTAACCAAATGCCCCAAATAAATATGACAGGCATAGTAACTTTGTGACCATCAAATATAGGATTAGAGAACCATAAGAGAAGAGCATCTTCTATGCACTGTCCAGATTCCCAAATAAATGGTACACCTTCAATCATGAATGCCATATCCCACATCTTTTTTAGAAAAGGGAAGAAGATGAAAAGGTGAGAGATAGTCTCATTATGGGTTTTGCATAAAGGACACTGACAAGGGCCAATCAAATACCTATTGTTCAAAGTTTCCCAAGCATGAACCTTTTCCATCAAATCCAACCATAAGAATAATTTGTTTTTTAATGGACAGTTCAAATTCCAAATCTTTGAATCCCACCAGGGGACAAGAGGTCTGTCTTCAATAGCTTTGAGTAACATGTAACCTAGACTTGGAGTATAATCACCACCAACCATATTCTTTGACCATATTAGTTTGTCTAGGAAATTTGTGAGACGCGCATGGTTGTGTTGTAGAGCAGTGGTGTAATTTTTCCACGTTGTTGCATGTTCCCCAACCAATCTGAGATCGTGAACATATTTGATGTGCATTTAAGATGATGAAGGATTTGAGAGAAGCTAAGCCAACTTTATCTTGTGATTTTCTTTATGTACTTACAAATATTTCTCCAATAATGATCTCAAGAAAATAAAATGGATAAGGCTAAACAAAATGTTTCATAAAAACATGTTTGATTTACTCTTCTCATTATTCATCCATTCTACTTCCTTGATATCCTTGATATGTTTTCTTAGCTCCACATTACTTGTTGGTTTGACCATGTCATACACATAATATTGGTTCAATGAGGAATTGAGTAGGTGGTTCCACTAGGCATCAATGTTGTCGATATCTCTTGTGAACATGTATTCATATTCACAATGCATTAATCTCCTCCACTTATAATAATTATTTATACTTGTAGGTTGGTTTATGGTAGTGTAATGGAATTGATTTATTTTGTTCATCGTTGGTAAAATGATAAATGATATTGTTGTGGTAATCCATATGAACCTAACTATAAGTATGAGTTTTCTCTTAATGTATCGTATATGCATGCATAAAACCATTCAAAATGTATATTGTTGTGGTAATGCATATGAACCCGGCTATGAGTATGAGTTTTCCCTTGTTGTATTGTGTATGCATGCATAAAACCATTCAAAATATACATTTTGAGAGGTACATGAAAGTCTTTCACAAAAGATAATTAATGCCTCTACTATTTAAAACATCTGTATATATAACATTCCATTTTGTATATCCACCTTTGTGTTCATCCATTCACCATGTACATTTTATTCTATACTCAATGTGGGGAGAACAATATTATAGATATAGTTATCCCAATGGTTAGAGTGTACATAAAATGAAAACGAAAATCCATCCATTTTGACAAATGATTCTAAAGGAAATCAAATTTATGTTCATGGTCCCACTTGGATCATATTTTTTTTTTCTAATTTATACCATTCCCCAAGGAGTTTTGGTGTCTCATAATCAATTGAAACCTTTTGAAAACCTTAATTGCATTGGATTATTTCGAAATGTGATTTTTTTTCAATTTTTTGTGAGGGATACTAGAAAAGGCATTTTCCCAATTATCTATCACAACATTAATTGCATTGGATTATTTAGAAATGTGATTGTTTTTCAAATTTTTGCGAGGGATATTAGAAAAGGGGCATTTTTCCAATTGTCTATCACACTCATGGTTAGAGACTCATGGCCGAAGGGCACAATTTTAGAAGATTTTCTTTGACAAAAAAATATAAAAATAGATAAGGTATATGAATGCAAATATAATTTCCACATTTTTCAACTAGATGATGAATAATAGTTACTCATTTTTTTATAGCTTTGTTTGATTTGAATAAGATTCAAAGTTAATGAATTTTTTTACTTTCAAGCAGATAAAAATGAGAAATAGAAAGTTTTTTTTGGTTTAGAGAATATTTGAATCAGGAAACATTTTACTGAAGGAGGTGAAATGATAACATTTAAAGGGATGTTGTATCCATTGGTTTGCATTTTTTTAATCACTTATCTTTATTGAAATCATCTCATTATAAGTTTTTCCAAGGTTGGCGTATTCGATCCAAGGGAAAAATAAACATTTGTAATATGGATTTCTTTCTATTGTAACTGCGTATAAGCAATATTTTGTCTTCAAATTCTATTTTATATGCTATGTTGAATTGTAGAATCATAAAGTGGAGTTATAATTAGGGATTGTAGACTTGGGAATAGTTTTACCCTCGTATTCATATAATTTTCAAACACGACACATTGATAACATATTTTTAAGTGGCGTATTACCATTAGAGATTAACAACATTATTTAATGTAATTGTTTCACTCATATATAATATATTTATGTTGATGTGGGTGAATGCTCATTGGTCAACTTGCACACTAATGTATTGAACTTCCATCTTGTAGTGTTGGCTTATTCTTTCTTGGTTTTTTTGGTTTATTGGATTTTATGCGTTTTTGGAATATAGTTGGTTGGTCATTTGTGTTTACAAACAAAAAAATTATAGAAATTATATTCATGTAATAGAAAAATAATCTCAAACAACAAAATCAATAAAGATCTTATGAAATAGATATGCACATTTCTATTCTAACACAACCTCTAATTATTATATTTCTGCAAACCAACAAGTTTAGAATATATATTCATTAACCCATTGTGTACTAGGAAAACAACATAGCAAATATGAACTTAATGAATACACTTTCCCAAGGAAATACTCTTATACCATCCATGGATGAAGGAAATAAATGAATTTCACCACAAATGCTATTGCACCGAGAGGAACTTTCTACAACCTAAATGGGTGAGATGTGTCACATTTGCAACACATGCCAGCTAGAGAGAGAGGGGGGGGGTGGGGGAGAGGGAGAGAGAAGCACTTTCTACAACCCAAATGGGTGATATGGGTGTGTGTGTGTGTGTGTGTGAGAGAGAGAGAGAGAGAGAGAGAGAGAGAGAGAGAGAGACCAAATAAAATGAGTGTTTAATTCAATTTTACAATTTGTGAGGTGTGATGGAATAAGACTCTAGGGCTTTCATAAATGGTTGAAGACATTCAACTAGTATATTCTTGAAGGACCCTACAAAAGGAGTGGGTATATGGACCCACTAGAGGAATTTGAGTTTCTAGGCCATACTTCTTGGGGTGATACAGGAGGAAGCTTTGGTGAGGAAATAAGAACTTTAGGTTTAGAGGCTTAAGTGGGTGAAAGGGTAGATACATAGTCCTTGTCAGAAGATGTTAAATCCAATGACGGGTCAAGTACCAAGGTCCCACTCCTAAAGTCTAAATTATTTGTCTTAAACTTTAGTGATGGATTTGTTATCATGTGCATTGATTCAAGAAGCTTTTTACTCCCCTTGTAATTCAACTCAGGCTATGTAAGAGGTGACCTTTTTTTTGAAGTGGATGTTAAAGGGGGAGTATCAACTTCTACTTTGGAGTGTAAGGAATCACTTCCTTTAGAGTAATGGTGGATCATAGTGGCCCCTTCAAACATTAGAGCTAGGTTGCTTCGAGAATGTGTGTAAACTTGACTCGAGATCAAGGCAAAGTACTTTAGGTTAATGATTAGGATAAAGGGGTAGGGTTTGTAGGAGCACAATTGGTCCTGGAAATTTTATGTGAAGAAGCCAAAGGTGAGAAAGGAATAAAGACTTGGGAGAGAATAATCCCTAAGAGATGAACAAATGTATCAAGAGAAAGGAAATGAGATCAATATGGTAGTTGGGAAGGATTTCGGAGTGGAACAAGTCAGGGAGTGATGGGTAAGGCTATTATAGGGAAGTTCTTTTGTAGGACAATTGCAACAGATACTCAAAACTCGTGGATGTAGCAATTTTGAAAATCAGTTATAGGATATGGTCATGTTTATTACATCATGGCTCAATGTTGGATTGAGTTCATGTTCTGATCTAAAGAATATGCATATAGAATCCTAAATGATAGTTGGTTTTGGGGAACACATTTTTTTTCCTTGAAACCCTGGAACATATGTTTTGAACCTAGGGTTAAAGCATCTACTAAAATTTTGATTCGGGTGAATGTATCACAGTTAACTCTGGAGTTTTGGGTATAAATATTTATGGAGTAGATAGGAAATGAGATGGGGAATTTCATTAAGTGGATCCCTCTTTCAAAACCAATATGTTGAGGATTGTGGGCAAGAATATATTAGTGGAAATCAATGCTAAGGAGGGTTTAGTGTTTGGACACAAAATTCATAATTAGGTTTTAGATTATTGTGATGTGTCATTCAAATGTGTTAGGTGTCATATGTTAGGGCATGTCATCGGGGATTATCCTAATCCTTTTATCAAGAAAGTATGGTGGAGAAAACCTAAAATTGTGAAGACTTATTCAATAAATAATTTAGGGAAGATTGTTCATGCTTCATTAGAGCTTGAATCAAAGGAATTTACTAAAGTAAAGAATCCACCTAAGAAGGAGGAGGCTACACATATGGAGGAAGCGACACATAAGTAAATTATAGTTTCAAGTGGTTCAGAAGCTATGCCTCATTTAGTTTCTCCCACACTCTCTCTAGTAACAAAGTTAATGTTGTTTTGGGGGATGGGACAAGTGGGGGAAAAATTACAACTTGGGCTTCAAACTGTAATTGAATTCTCAAGGTGAATAAAGAGTTGGGGGAAAGAATCATTTGAAAGTGATTTTCTGACCCGATCTTCAAAGAAGGAACACCGATTCTCTAGTCAGTACCATCTTATACCAAGGAAGGGGGAAGAGGGTTTGGGATGTGATGGAGTTAAGTTACTAGAACACTCATCGGTTGGAAAGAAATATTATATTTAAATGGCTCAAGAAAATGCATGGATAGAAGTACAAGGAAGAAAAAAAATCACAAGGGCCCTTGGAGCAAGAAATCCCCTAAAAAAGGTTGGAAAATGATTATTATTTCATTGAACATAAGAGGGTTGGGAGACCCCTCCAAGAAGTTGATCCTATATAGACTTCTTGATTATGAGCAGCTAGATATCCTTCTACTATAAGAAACCACAGAGAGTGGGAAAAGTATATTGTGTTGTTGAAATAATTTTTTAAGAACTAGGATTTTGTTGCTATTGATGTTGTTAGTATCTCAAGTGATATTGTCATTCAGTGGAGATCCAATGTATCCCTGAGAAATGTTTATTTGTTTATATCAATTTTATACACAAATTTTGAAGCAATGCGTTCAGGCATTATTGTTTATTTTCTAAATATATATGGACCATGTGACAATAGATAGAGGTATCGAGATACTTTTTTCTCTTGGTATCATAAAGGAAGAATATGAAGCAATTGATGGAGAATTGATTTTTATATGGAATGGGTTAGAGGATTTGGGAACTTCAACAAGAGTATATAGATTAATGGATTTACTTAGATATAATTCTGAACATGCAAGTTTCATTGATGTTGAACTAGTCATCATTAGTCCAACCTGGAAGAATAAAAAATGGGAAATTATGGTGTTTCAAGGCATCTAGATATATTCTTAATGATTGATAATCTCATGGGGAAGGAAGAAAATCCAGATTGTGGGTTGGTAGTGGTGGAGGTTTAGATCACTGTCATATTTTTCTTCAATTAGAGTTATATAAAGACAAGCCCTCCCCTACTTTTGAATTTAACTCTCGTTAGTTGGAGGAGGAAGAGTTTTCAAACTTGATTAAGACAATGGATGGGGTTTGATGGTAGTTTGGGGACTCTATATTGTATTCAATTTAAGGAACCTATGAAGAAAATTAATATTGAAGTGATAGCTTGGCTTGTAAAAATATATAAATCCATATATAAGGTTAAATGATGTTGAGAAGGAGATAAATAAGGTTCGCAAGAATAGTGTGGGAAGTGCTTTCAATGAAGAAGAAAAAATGGGTTGGAATGAGTTGAATGCAAGGTGAGATGATGTTTACAAATAGAGAAGTCGAGGGGATATTGAAAAGCAAGGAAATATGGCTTAAAAAGCGTGATCATAATACAAAATTCTTTCATCAATTGGGAAACCATAGGAAGAGAATGAACACATTCTAGAAAATGAAAGATGAGTCATGGGTAAGAAGTCGTGGAGAGAGAGATGGAATAGGTGTTAGACATTTTCATAATATTTACAAGGATCCCAAGCATGTGAATAATGTATAAATCATCAAATTAGCATCCTTCGTTCCCGTATTTGTTACTAAAGAACATAATGTGAACATCTTAGAGGAAGTATCAAAGGAGAAGTTAAGGGTAGTGTTTTCTTCTTTTAAGAAAGGTAAGATTCCAATCTCTAATGGGTGGACTATTGAATTCTCCTTTGGGTTCTATGTGTTGGTTGAAGAGGATTTATTAAGGGTTATTGAAGAAGTCAAGAATTTGGACAAGATTCTTTTGATCTTTAATGCAACATTTTGTGTTCTTATTTCAAAGAAAGAAAAACCATACTTTTTTTATAATTTCAAGCTTGTCTTATTGTATAATTGTATTTATAGAACATAGAAAATATTATACCTATGAGGATCAAAGGTGTGTTTTTAGGATTAATTTCATCAAAACAGTTTGGGTTTCTGAAAAGCCAGCAAATTCATGAGGCTATTGGTACTACTCATTAGGTGCTACATTTCATAAAGAGTAAAAATAAGTAACCAATTGTTATAAAGTTGGATCTATCAAAGGCCTATGAAAAAACAAATTTGGTTGTATTTGATTAAAAGAGAGTGAATTGGAAAATGGGATGTGTCACCACTATGAATTTTGATTTATTGATTAATGGGGAAACATCGATCTTGTTCAATACAACAAACGATTAGGATAGGGATGTACTTTATCCCGCTTGATTTTCCTTTTGGTAGGTGAGGGTCTGATTAGGTTTATCATGGAAGCAAAATGGAGATGAGGTATGCAAGGTATAAAGACAGGTTTTGTCTCGCCAACACATATTTTATTTGTAGATGATATTTGTTATTTTTAAATGGATATGAAAATGAAGGCAAAAATATACAAGAGATACTTAACACTTTCTATGTGGCTATTGGGATGGAGGTGAATACTAAAAAACATACACTATATTTCAATGGGATAAGGGGAGAAGTAGAATTAAGGTTCAGTACTATGCTTCTATACTAAGCCTTTGATTTGCAAGAAGGATTCAAGTACTTGGGATTCATCCTTAAGCATGGTAGCTATGGTAAAAGAGGCTAGGGTTAGCTAATTGAAAGGACAAAAGGTAGAATTTTTCATTGGTGTAATAGATGGGTATCAAGGGGGGAAGGTTCACCCTTGTTAAGTCTATTTTGAAAGCAACTATTCTATAATGGCATTCAATTGATTATATTCCAAAAGGTGTTTTTGAAAGGTTTAGGAAAGTGTTATTCATTTTTTTACGGGGAGGTAAAAATGACACCCAAGGGTTTGTCTAGATAAATGGTTAGAAAACGAAAAGGAAAAGGATAATGGTGGTTGGGGATTAAACACATTCACTTGTTTAGGAGATATTTAGTTGCCAAAAGTTCATCAAGTTTGTTGTCCAAATATACTATATGGAAGAAATTGACTAAGCAAAAGCATATTGTGCCATAATTGGAAGAAATTTGACTTGGAAGGTTGGGAATGGGGAACTTGTAAGATTAGGTGATGATCCTAACTTAGGATGTGAGAATGAAATTTTATTAATTCCTTATGAATTAGAACAATTATAATTTCAAAGTTTTTATTATTTACATCAAGTTGAGGATATTGCTACTACTTCTATCTAGTAAAAAGGGTGGAGAACAACTAAAACATTAGACTTAAAGGGGGCTGGGAAGATAGACGGAATATGCTAGTGGCTAAGCTAAGAGAGGGTCATATTAGAATTAAGGATGAGGTTAACTGTCCAGCATGGGATCACGATAAGGATTCTATTAGAGTAGGTTACAAGGTTATGATTTTGGTGAAGAACAATTAGAAGTTTGGTGGCAGTCCAATATTTGGAAAATCAAGGTTCCTAAAAACCCAGGATCTTCTTATGCTTAGATATTTGTAATAGGATCTTGACATGGGACATGTTGAAAAAAAGGGGAAAGAATGATCCAAACTTATTTATCTATGCAAGGGTGTAGAAGAAAACATTGGACATTTAATGATCCAAAGTCTTTATGCTCAACAAGTCTACAAGATTGCGAAAAAAATGACCAATATTTAAAATGTATGGATTGGTTCATCTATTGAGCAATGTTTGAGAAGTTGGTTTAGGAAAAAAGAGTTAAATCCTTTTAGAGAATTACCTTGTTCAATCCATTGGGGTATATGGCTCTCTCATAATGATAGTTTATTCAATTATAAAAGCAAACTTTTTAGGTGTACTTGAATGTATACATAATATTTCAATGTTGCAAGCTAGAGATGAAGGAAAGGGTTACAACACAAATTGGGGAGTTGTTGATTGGCAAATCATTTCTATGGGATTATTTTGATAGGGCCAAGCAAGGTCTGCCTAAAGTGCTGGAGGGGTTCTCAGACAAGTTTGGACACAAGTTCTTAGACAATTCATCTCAGAGTTGATGGCATTGATTTGTCTTCTAAAATTGTCAATTGAGAAAGCGATTGAAAGGTTGTAGATTTATGGGGAGTCTTCACTTATTATTAACTAGATAAAAGGGGATAAAATCAAATTAAAATATTATCTCAAACCTCTCACTAACCAACTAAATTTAGTTGCGTGAATTTTTCCAAGTATCTTATATACACATATTTTCATATAACTAAACATTGTGGTTGACGGGCACTCTAAGGAGGGGCAACAAGTTGAATTTGGAGTCATGACACTGGAGGAATCCTT
Organism: Pseudotsuga menziesii; assembly: GCA_001517045.1. Taxonomy (NCBI): domain Eukaryota; kingdom Viridiplantae; phylum Streptophyta; class Pinopsida; order Pinales; family Pinaceae; genus Pseudotsuga; species Pseudotsuga menziesii. The sequence continues at coordinate 39,868 of LPNX010638513.1, read as the reverse complement.
AGATGGAGTCCTTTGTCTACTCAATCTATTTTTTGATGTTTATTTTGAAGGTTGTAAATGTATAGAGTATTTATTTTTATATGCCAGCAAAGAAGTAAAATTAGTTTTTTGGGTCTGTATAAAGTGCAGCTATTAAAGAGAAAAAATATGTAAGACATTTTCTAGATTAGATAGAGGTTTTATTTTCAGTTATTTTATGTGAAAGTCATTTTAAGTCTTCAAATATATTGGTGTATCTTATTTATGGTCTATGCACAAATGTTGTGCGCACCTAAAGATATAATTATCCATTCAACTATGAATAGAATTACACCCTTTTCTCGTTTAAAAAAAATAAGTAGGAGGATGTTGAAAAGTCATTTTTAATTTTATATCATATGACTCACCTTTTTAAAGGGTTAATATATAATTTATGTTTGAAAAATAAATGGGAAAAAAGGACATCCAACGGACTTGTGATGAGTGGTTTTTGGTGACAACAAAGTAGGTGTCTATGTCTAGATTTAAATTGTGATAGAGAATACAAATATCAAGTATGAGGATGTTGTAAAAAAATCTAGCATTTTCATTCATATGACTTAGTTTTTTTTAAGTATTAATATGTAATTGATATTTCAAAAAATTGGAGGTGGAAAGGACGCTCAAATGACTTCTTGTGAATACTCTTCAAGGGTCTTTGTTTTTACATTGGCTCACATAGATGACTTCCATGCAATATGAATACTTTTGGTCACTTGTTTACAAGTTCAAATTATGTTTCTCCTCATCTATATCTTTTGTTGCGTGTTCATGCATATCGACTTCATATTCACCCCCATTTATCAAGTCCCTTTGCATTGTTTTGAATCTTCGCATGATATCCCAATTTAATTATTGATGATGATTATCAACAATTATATACATTTCTATAGTTTCCCTTATTCCCCATGTTAAATCAAGAATTATTACTTTAACCCTAAAAAAACAATATGCCCTTGGACACTCAATTATATGGAACAAGTTTGTCAAAGATAAGAATTCAACTAAACATTACTATTAGTACCTTGAACAAGTATTGAATAATTATTTACTTTAAAAGCGAAAAATAAAAACATAAATTATTTCTTTAAATAAGTAAATAAAAAGTCTCAGTTTTTACTTTTCTCCTTTCTTTGCAAATGCTATTTTCCCTTTTGCATTTGTTATTTTTCCCCATCCTCTACGTGCATGATTTCTCTTATTCAAACCCTCTTTTAAATATTATGAGGATAAATAATCCAAACTAAAGTTACAAACACATCTCTTGATTGAGAGACTAATTCATATAATAGGGTGTCAATCCCACTCAAGGGGTGAGGTTAGTTTCCCCCATCTCTTAGTCAAGAATTCAAACATACTATTGAGTTTCAAAGTCAATCCAACTCTATGTCAAATGAACTCTCCACAAAGAGTTAATTAAAAATCTTGATTGAGTGTGCATTTGTTTGTCAAGAATGCACACTCAATGCAAATGGCAATGCTCTCTATGTTTTTCACACAACTTTAACTTCAAGCGAAGTACATACCTATAATCCTCAAATCAACCATCAAAGTTGTTACAACTAAATTCAACATTGATTCTTCTTTCTTTGGATATATCATTTTCTAAGTTGTCTTATTTATATTAATTAATTGTATACACACGCATAATCTCTATCTTAAAACATAGCATAATTGAAATCCTTGCGCTTCTTCTTCAAAACTTACTTTGTTATTCTTATTTTATGTAAATATGAAAGAAATTTTATATACACAAAGGTGCAGATAAATATTTTAAGTTTCTAATCGATTTAAATAAGACACTTCTCATCAAGCAAAAATTCAAAAAAATGTATAATATATTACGATTCATGTAGATAGTGCTAGAGATAATATTGTCCAAATTGAATATATAACATTGAAAATTGGGTTGCGCCTATATCATTGATTTTTTATTTTATTTTTCTAAATGATAATACTTAATAGAGAACAAATTTAACCTATTAAATGTCGACAATTTTTTTAAATGAGTAAAAATCTAAGAGAAAACCCCATAAATATTTTTTCACTACATGAAATGCTCAATGCATCTATAAGTTTTGTTCTCTTAGATTTCAAAACCTATAAATTTTGCATTTTCCAAAAAAACAATAAAAAGTGGGGCATCACTATAAAATCATAATTTAGGTATACTACTTCAAAAGTCAAGTCATATACTTGAAGTTGAGTAGTTTTGTCAAAGATGTTGTTGGGTTTGTGAAATCAAGGCACTAATATTGCCCCCACCAATAGTCAAGACTCGCTAACGAAAAAATCATGTTTGTGGTGTTTATGGATGCACTAACACACAACAATGATTAGGCTCAAGTGCAAGCCTTAGGCACATCATAATGCGAGGAAGCCAATTCAAGAAAAAAGGGTCAAGTAGTTTGTAGAATATGATCATGTGCTCAATCACATTAATTAGTTTTGCATTGTAGCATGTAGAAAAAAATTGGCACCTAGTATATTATTAGTATTAGTCTCCATAGATTACCTATTCCATGCAAAAAGGCTACTCTAGTTCATAGATCTCCAACTTGCGTTAGATTTCTGGGTACGAGGACGTGTTCTCAATTTGCCCATCATACATATTTCGGGCTTCAATGTGAAATGATTGGAACTTATTTCTACTACTTTATTAATTATTTTCTAAGCTTTAGTATGATTAACGGCAACAAGATATCAATATTCATATCCACTGATCTTCAAAAATGTTATAGTATTTGTTGATCATCACAAAAGTTCTAGAAACATTTATGTACTTCATGGATTTTACCATCACTTTCATATTCTTGTCTCCATCTTCACCTTCAGCATATGGAGACCCTAATTACATGAAGGTGAACATGTCACATGTGAAAGTTTGACACTGGTCATACATCTTAAGTCGCATCATATACCATTAGGGTTTGTAATGTATAGATATAAAACATAATGAAATATTATGTCATATTTCATAGATAGATAGGAGGAGATTAGACACACTAATTGTAACTCCCCATCTAATAGATAGACTTCTTCTTTGCACATTGTATTTAATCCCCAATCTCCACATTTGGAGGTAGGGATAGAGAAGGAAAATAGATTCATAGCTTGGGTTTAATTGCATTCTATATAGAGTGCCCACCTCATGTAGTGTGGGTTTCATTATTTTTCTTTTATGCATGTCTACATTCTTTCCTAATGTTTTGGATGCTTTGTTGATGAACACTAAACCACTGATGGTGACAGTCCCATGGGAAAAGAAAACTTCAATTTTCTATAGAGATAGACTTTTGTAGTTGCATTTGTCAACGACTTAATGAATAACTTACTAGTTGTGAAAGACTACATTGTTTGATCTACTTATTAATGTTAATTTTTAAGAATGTATCTTTGTGGAGCTATCTTCCCTTTAGAGTTGAGATACTACGGAAAAATAAGTGCACTACATGGTTTATGATTTGTAGAGATAACATTGTATCACACAGTGAATTTGGGGAATTTAAAGTTTTGCATAGGTTAAGAACTTATGTGTCATGGTTGACAATTTACCTAGACAACAATTAGGCCTCCTAAAGCTAGGATATATAATTTGACCTATTTGACATATTTATATCTTGTTTTTTGTAGAAAAAACAAAGGGTTATCAGTGATCATTGGAAAATCTCAACATGACACTCAATGTGAGTACATCATTAATACATGGAACCACTTGGTGTGGCAGTTGATGGAAAGATAACAAATAAGGGTAGCTCAAACAACAAATGTCAATTATATCAACTCTATATGATTACCATCAATCCCAAGCACATAATCCACATTGAAGTTGACCTAGTTACTTGAGATTGCAAGAATAATAGAAATGTTGATTATGCTACGATGAATAAAATTGAGAGCTTCATTTGATAATTAGTCCTCATTAAACCATAAGCTCTTTCCAAAAGCTATATATTTTTTTAACAGAAGCACATCCATCCTTACACAGTCTAGATTCAAAACATTGCACTGTTGTAGAAGAGTTTACAAAGGCATATAAGCAAACTACAATTAAGAGAGATATTCTGACTTTTTTCCTAAAACTAAGATTGCCCCTGTAGGGGTACTTTCTAACAAATTGTTTGTTCAGCAGTAAACAAAAATACATATTAAACCTAAATATATATCAGCGAGACACACAATTACAAAAAAAGGTCGGGAGAGAGAGGCCTGTCACTTTTGAGCTTCATGCAAGAGGGTTAGCTTGCCAACCGAGGGTTCCTCCATCTAATGATCCCTTGAGGTTTCCTGACAATGACTGCCTTCCGTCATTCTGGTTAATTTCTGGACATCTTCCTTGAGATAGTCTACTTTTTCCATTAACTCAAGCAAATCCCTAGTGTTGTCACCAATTCTCGAAGCGTGACAGTCAAGTTGATTCGAGATGTACCTAGCATCATTAGCAATGTTCGTGGTGTTATTAACATTGGTTCCAACCATGTTGAAAACCAATTTCATTCCGCTTTGAAGATCTGCAAGCGCTGACTTGATTTCCTGAATATCCTTGGAAGATGCCATGCTTTCTTTCTCTTGTGTATCCAAAGAAGGCCACGGAGTTAAATCAAAGCAACTGAAGGAAAGTATACCTGAACAGAGTGTTGTCTGAGAGGGGATGGGTTGATCCTATGATATCCATGATGGGGCAGACACTTCTTTCACTATCTGGTGGTGCGCCTCACTATCACTTTGCGTGCTGAGTAAACCGGCAAAGAGAGAAATGAAATCTTCTTCCGAAGGAGCAATGAGAGGAGGGAACTTAACCATGTTTCGAGGGCGCCTGTGAACATTCATAATGGAGATATCTACAGAGAGTGCAAAGTAAAAGGTTAGGATATCAATGAGTTGGGGGAAGAGACACTTATTTATTTCCATCCAGAAGCTAACAGTACAGCTATGTTGGTTCTGACACGTCGATGGACACGTGCTCGTGAATTGAAGGAGAACGACGAAGGGGGTGTAGTAGTGAAGCCCCTTAGAGAAAGGAGGTTAAGGGACATTTTTTAGAAAAGCTTGGTCTCTAATTGAGACAATACCTATCTTATTCTTAACCCCTTTATTGGCCATTTTGTTCGCTAGACTGTTGTTCTGCCTTAGAATGTGGTAATATGTAACCTGAAGGTTGGAGCTCATCTTGATGATTCGATTATGCAAATGACTGCAATTGGTAGCCCCACCGATGCGGTCATTCCTCATTTTCTGAATTATTTGTTTAGAGTCTCCAAAGACAATGATCATGTTGATGTTTTCTTTTTGAACCAAGTCAATTCCTAGATAGAGAGCGAGCCATTCTGCTTCATTGTTAGTTTTTCGACCAATCCCTCAGGCAAATGAAACCATTGGATTTCCACTGGGATCAAAGATAATCCCACCCGCACCTGCCTCTCCTGGATTTCCTTTCGATTCTCCATCAAAGAAGAGAGTGTGGCATTGAAGAGTCTTTTTCCATTGGTGGAATTCTTCCTTATCTTTTCGAATTTCCCAGTCTGAAAGGAGGAGTTTGGTTTGAGGGGAGCTCTGCAAACTTATGTTTTTGCAGAAGATTAATTCCGAAGGACTGATCTTTTCTGCTTCTTGGAAGATGATTTGCTTATTGTTCAACTTTTCGGAAATCATATTTTTAATTTTGGTAGCAATGCGCCTAGGATCATACTTTTCCCCGTCGAAAATTGCTCTATTTCTTGAGAGCCATATTTGCCAACAAGTATTTTGCGGGATAGTGTTCTATATGCGCAACATAATGGGTTTCGCTCCTGTCCTGCAAGGGTAGAAGGTCTTCCAATTTTAGACCATGCTCGTGATATTGCTTTGGAGCCGCCCATTGATTGCCAAAGATCCAAGGGAGCATTCCCAGACTTGGATGGCCACTGGGCAACTTAGAAAAAGATGAAGAGCAGTTTCGCTTTGGGAGGAATAAAGAGAACATCTTGAAGGTCCCTCAAACCCTCTCTTTCTGAGGTTATCAGCGATGAGCAGTTTGTTTTGAGCTAACAACCAAAAGAATATATTAACTTTAGGGATACAGTCAAAGTTCCATACCTTATTCCACTTGATTGCATTTTGATTACCATCATTGCTTTTCAAATTTTTTAAGCCTTCCTTTACAATGTAGTGCCCATGAACTCCCCAACCTTTGATGTCTCGATCCTGGATATTCGAAGGAGACCTACCATGCAGAAGAGAGGTAAATAGTTTGTACTCTTCTCCGAGATGCTCTGGGGGCTGCAAGATTTTCTAGTCCTTCCAATTCCCTCTATTCTCCCAGGATGAGATATCGTAGAGCCTCTTATATCCCATTTCTTGCATCCAAAGTCAGATTGAGAAGATTGGCTTCGGCGATGGGAGTGAGCCCAAGAACCTTATCGTTTCATAGGTTAATTTTTTTCCCATTTCCCAAAATCCAATAACTATTGTCTTTGATTAGACCAACGGAGTTTTTGCACAGGTTCTAGATGGACGAACCTTTGCCTTTCGATTCGATTTCTATACTCCTTGCTCTTGGAATTTTAAGGTACTTTTTTCAAAGGACCTCCTTCCACCACTCCTTCCTACCTGATATGAAGAGCCAAACCAGTTTGGATCCCATTGCCTGGTTCATCAGCCCAAGATCTCTAATTCCTAGCCCTCCTCTATTTTTGTCCTCTAAAACCTTGCTCCAATTTACCAAGTTGAATTTTTTGCCCAAGGTTTTCCCTCCTTGCCAAAGAAACTTTCTAAGCTCTTTCCTAATGTCATTTTGGATGGACTTGGGAGCTAAGAAAATGGCAAACGAAAAGATTGGATAAGAGGAAAGGATGGATTTTATCAGAGTTAGTTTGCGTGCTAAATTGAGCCATCGAGATCCCCAAGCTTGAAGTTTGTTTTTAATATTTTGAATGATGGGCTTCCAAGACTGAGAGTTGTTGCAACACTTAGTGATGGTGATACCCAAGTACAAGAAATAGGTCCAATCTATATTCACCTTGATTCCCAGGAATCTGAGCGATTTCTCTAAGAATTGTTCGAGAGCAGTTCCAACCATAGAGCCAAGATTTCAAGGAGTTTAATTTACTTCCAGAAGCTTTAAGAAACAGATCCAAATAAGCTTTGATCCTTCTTGCAATTCGAGTGGATGCGCTTCCAAGCAAGATGGTGTCGTCAGCGAACTGGGCATGGTTGATAGCTTGCACTCCTCTCACGAAAGAGATGCCAGGTAAATTATCTTCGCTCTTGAGTCTATTAAGCCTTCTGCTGAGAGCGCCTGCAATAAGGATGTATAGGAAGGGAAACATTGGGCAACCTTGCCGAATGCCTCTCTTGGCTTGGAAGAAAGCAGTGGGCCTCCCATTGACCAAAGGAGACACCCAAGGGCTGTCAATGCAGGCTTTTACCCATCTAACGAAAGAGGGAGGGAATCCAAATATGTCCAAAACCTTGAAAAGGAAGGAGTTCCTTACTCTTTCGAAAGCATTGGCAAGATCTAGCTTAATAGCCATTCTTGCTTCTTTTCGAGCTTGACTGGAGTGTATCGCTTCTTGCACCAAGAGAATATTATCATAAATTTTTCTACCAGCTATAAAACCTCCTTGATTCTCTAAGATGATGAGGGGGATTACCTTTTTTATCCTGTTGGAGGTAATCTTGGTAAGGATTTGTAAGAGGAGTTGCATAAGGAGATCGGCCTGTACGTTTTTATAGATGATGGATTTTTCTCTTTCTGAATGAGAGCAAGGAAGGTGGAGTTGGTGGCTCCCCCTATCTTATCTCTAGACTGGGTCCAGATAATCATTCTTAGGAGATCTTTTTTAATGATGTCCCAGCAACTCCTGTAGAAGCTTATGGTGAAGCCATTTGGCCTAGGAGCCTTGTCTGGATGAAGCGACCAAACAGCCTTATTGATTTCTTCCAGAGTAACCTTTTGCGTTAGAAAACCAATGTCTTGTTGTAGGAGATTAGGAATCTCATCACTAAGGTTATTTAAATCTTCTTCTTAAACATCTTCATCTTCAGTGTAAAGTTCTTCGAAGAAGTTTTTAATCTCAGATTTTATTTCTTCTGTGTCAGAGATTTGGACTACTTCTTCAGAAGTGATATATTTGATGATGTTCTTTCTGTTGCGCTCTTTGCACTGGTTGTGGAAAAAATTTGTATTCTGATCTCCTACTTTTAACCAAAGGTATCTTGATTTAAGACGGGCTTCTTCTTCCTCTTTGCAAATGATAATTTGCAAATTCCTGCTCACTTATTTTTCCTACCAGAGCAGGGATTTGGTGACCTCGGACGTTTCCATTTTGTCATGGATGTCTTCAAGATTGCTAAGGAGAGAGGCCTTTTCTTTTTTGTTTATGAGGATCTGGTTTTTTATCCAGAGCTTGAGCCCTTTCTTGGTATTAGTTAGCTTTTGTTCCCAGATGTAGCCAGGGGAGCCTTGGATAAAAATGTTCCAGGAGCTTTGGACTGTTTCGAAGAACCCATGCTCCTTTATCTAAGTGGATGAAAACCTAAAGGGAAGAGGTCCAAGATTTCCAACGGGGGAGAGGTCGAGAGAGACAGGCCTATGATCAGAGATGGCGGAAGGGAGGATAGTCGAAGAAGGAAGAATTGAGAGATCTAAGAAAGAGGAACTTACCGGGATCCGACCCAGTCTAACAGCAATGTGGCTCGGCCCGAACCTCTTGTTGCTCCAAGTATATTTTCATTTCTTGGGTTTGATGTCTATGGCTTTCCAAGCATTCATGAAATCTTCCATCCTCTCTCCAAAGGGATCACAAACTTTAGAGCCTCATTTTTTCTCTTCTGGAGAGATAGTGGTGTTAAAATCCCCAGCTATAATACAAGATCACTGCATCTTCTCGTGCTTTTGAGAATCCAGTTGGTCCCACAATTCTTCCACGTGGCCGTGAAAGGTTGGACCATAAACGTTTCCAATCCAAAGAATCTCGTGTGTATTGAGATCTTCAAGTTCTACAAACAGCCAGTGATGATTTTCAGTTTTAGAGATGAGTTTAAAAGAGGTTGCATCCCACCATGTAACTATGCCTCCTAAAGCCCCATGGGAACTTACAGCAGCACCATGTCCACTTTTCCATATTTTTTCATGACTTCTAAGCAGTCGTCAGATTGCATTTTTGTCTCCTTGATAGCGAGGATAGACATTGATTCACTTTATTTTATTCTTTTTACTTCCTCCAATTTATGTTTTCCTCCTAACCCTCTATACAATTCTAGGAGACAAGCTTCATTATTTCTTAGAAGAGTGGGGTAAAACTCTATCTTTTCTATTTTCCTGCATTTCTGATAAATTATTTTCCCCGTGAAGAGGTCTTACAAGATAGTCCATACTTGATTGCTTGCCTGCTTCTATTTCCCTTATGACTTTGTTAGGTTTTCTTCTTTTTTTGCTTGTTTGTTCCAGTTCTTCTCCTCTGCTCTCTGAAGTTTTTTCCGTCTGTGCCTTTGCCTTAGATATGGTTACTGAGCCTTCAGAATTCTGGGAAGATTCTGGCAAAACCTCTATATAAGCTTGTTGGGGGAGAGTAGAAATGAGATTATCTTCCTACCCTATTTCCATGAGCATTGGCTCGTCTTTTTTAGCTTCCTCGGTCTTTTTCTCGCTTTCTTTTTCTACTATTACTATTCCTTCATCTTCTACAATTTTGAGGGCTTGAAATCTGTTTTCATTTGTTTTTTTTTGCTGGAGATGTCTAGCTTGGTCTTGCTTTGCTCCCTTTTCTCTTATGCACTACGTTCCACTCTTCTTTTGGAGTTTCCCCTTCCTTTGTTTGAGCTTTTTAGGGCACAATCTTGCGAACTGCCCATATTCGTGGCAGGTCTTGCATTTGAAGGGGATATGTTTGTAATCAATCTTCTTTTGGAGTTTCCCCTTCCTTTGTTTGAGCTTTTTAGGGCACAATCTTGCGAACTGCCCATATTCGTGGCAGGTCTTGCATTTGAAGGGTATATGTTTGTAATCAATTGTTTGCAAGTGAGTCCAGCCATCCATTGACAGGTTTATAGCTTCAGGCAACCCTTTCTCTAAATCCACCTCAACGCAGATTCTGGCGCAAGAGAACATTAGGGGTTTGGGCTCCGACTTATCAATATATTTCCCAAGAGTATTCCCTATAGCTTTCAGATCTTCGTCACTCCAGCAATGTAGAGGAAGGTGAGGAAGCTTCACCCAAACCAGAACTGAGGAGGGTATATCTTTTTCTAGATCGAAAGATAGATACCATTTATTGAGATACATGCCTCTCGGACCCATGAAATATGGATGAGATCCCTGTCCTCTTTTTTCTCAAATAGAAAAACGAAAAATCCCTGACCACAAAAGATTTGTTGCACTTCACCTTGAATCAAAGGTCTCCAAATTTTGTTCGGCTGGATTTCGATGGAGCGGGGAGATGGCCAGAGGCCTGTAAAATGACCAACTAATCCTCTTCGTATAGTGTGACTGCTTTGAACTTGGAAGCCGAGGACGAAAGCTTCACTTCTGGGGTGTCGACTCTCTTCACGAATCTAGCATCGACTGGAGGGGGCTTACAATGGAGCTACGAAGCAGGCACCCACTGAATGCCAGCGTCCAGCCAGGCTCTGCGCTCGTCGAAATCGGGATCAGGAGAATCCATGACAAAGCCAGACGAAACCCTAAGCAAGGAGGCTAAGGCAACTTGGAGGAGAATATGTTAACAATAAGTTCTTTCCAAAAGCTATATCATTAACATTTTCTTTAAAATTAAATTTGATGTAAATATAAATATTGTAAACACTTTATAATATAATAAATGCTTAATTTTCTTATATTTGTAAAAACTTATCATTCTTTTATATTAATAAAAATCTATTTTTTTTAAACTATTTTTTTTAAATCTATAAAGCATGTCTTTCTAAAAATACAAAGGATTTCAACTTTTGAAACAAGAACCACCTACGTTTTGTGGTACAAAATTAAAGCACTTGAGCCATGTTTACCTATAAAATTGTTTTTTTAAAGGAAATCATAATAAATAAAACAACAATAATAAAAAAATAATAAAAATATAATATAATTGTGCTTATGAACTTTTATAAGATATAGACATCAATATAAATTAATTGTTCATAAAATATATTAGCATCACTCTACCATCTAACTAATAGTTCAACTACTTCATAGGACATTTTAAAAATTCACCAATAACAGGAACTAAGGTCTTGTCCTTTTAGTTGCACATAAAATAATACAAAATAAGAATCAATTATTTGAGAAAGGTTATCATGACTTCATGAGCTAAAAAAAATGCATAAACCCTAGCTAACATTGGCACCAAAGCACTAAAAAAAATTATAATGCAACATAAATAGTCAAATTACAGTTTATTTTATCCCTAGTTGCGCCGAGAGGCACTCTACAACTGAGTATGGGGGAGATCTTTTAACGTTACTCATGTAAATGTCGGCCATAAAAAAAAAAAAAAATAATTATCCTTCAAAATAAATATCGACAACAAACACCACCTAATATGAGGTAGATATTGTAATGTTCATATCTAACAAAACAATAAAAATAAAAATAAAAATTAATTATCGGCCAAAAAAATGTCGATAAAAAAAACAACACAATATGGGGAATATGTTGTAATGTTCCTACTTAACAAAAGAATAATAAATAAATAATTGAATTATCCACAAAAACAATGTTGGTCGAATGTCGACCACAAACACCACCTAATGCGAGGTAGATATTGTAATGTTCATATCTAACAAAACAATAAAAAATAAAAAATAAATTAATTATCGGCCAAAAAAATGCCGATCAGAAAAACAACACAATATGGAGAATATGTTGTAATGTTCCTACTTAACAAAAGAATAATAAATAAATAATTGAATTATCCACAAAAACAATGTCGGTCGTGCACATGGTTTTAAAACCATGGGCAAGGCCTCCTAAACAATGCATGGTTTTATTGTACATGGTTTAGGAGGGCCTTGCAAATTGTTTTAAAACCATGTACAAGGCCTCCTAAACAACCCATGGTTTTATTGTACATGGTTTAGGAGGGCGTTGCAAGTGGTTTTAAGACCATGTGCAAGGCCTCCTAAACAACCCATGGTTTTAGGAGGGCATTGCACATGGTTTTAAAACCATGTATGGAGGAGTGGTGCTACTGGTTCGGATGCTGCTACTACTGTTCCTGCACCTTTTTGAACTGCTCTTCCTTTAACTACTCGTGCATCTTTAGCATCTATAGCCCCGACAGTTTTACCTATTTCTTCCAGTAATATTCAATCATGGTTGTAATGTTATTTCCTAAAAAAATAAAAAATAGTGGAAAATATTATGTCAGCCATAAATAGTATTAAATATTAATAACAAAAATATTACATGTCGACCTTAAATAATAAAAAAATGTGTCTTTTAGTCTGAATGACACCAAAGCTGATAGTTGAGTACAATACTTAAGAAGAGGTTTGCACCTCCAAAGATTTGATCCCTCTCAGTGCTTGATAGAGACCAGGATTTGGATTTATGTTGGTATTACCAAGTGAGCAACTAGCTGGTCTTCTTAGAAAGTAGTTTTCATTGATATCTACTAGTGGAGTTGCATAGCGAGTGGAGTTGCATAGCGAAGTGAAATGGGGCATGTGAGTGAAAAATATATTATAATATCCATTGATTAAATTGTTGAAGTCACCAACTTACAAAGATTAATATCCACCTTTGCTTAAGATGAATGTTACTTAGAACTAAATTTATCTAATTGTTAGTACAAAACATGGCTTGTGCTTCGAATCCTTGTCCATGGAAGAAATGGTTTAGGGTATAAGCACAAGCATTACTTCTATTTACTATTCACGAGCTTAACTCTAACCTTTTAGCTCTTTCTTTTATTAACTTTTGCGTAGTGATATCAATTTATAAACCTCACTCTACCATGCAACTAATATTTCAGCTAGAGCTCCATCATAGGACGCATTAAAAATTCGCTATTGGCATGAACTAAGGTATTGTCGTTTTGGCTGTAACTATAACAAAACAGAATGACAATCACCTAACTGAGAATAAGGCTATCGTGACCTAATCAATTCAAAAATGCACAAACCCTGGCTAAAATTGGTAAAATACATAGTCAAATTACATATGAAGTTTATATACATCTCATATTACCAATTGAGCAATTAGTTGATCTTCATAGAAAGTAGTTTCCATTCCTATCTGCGAGTGGAGTTGCGTAGTGAAGTGAAGTAGGGGGTGTGTGTGAAAGATACTATACTATCCAATTGATTAAATTATTGAAATTACCAACCTACCCAGACTAATATCCATATTGGCTTAAGATGGGTGTTCCTTGAAACCAAATTTCAGTTGTATAATTGTTAGTACCAAACATGGCCAGTGCTTTCAGTCCTTGTCCAAGGAAGAAAATATTTTGAGTATAAGCACAAGCATTAATTCTGTTTACTGTTCAGAAGCATAGCTTTAACCTCTTTAGCTCTTTCTTTTATACTTATTTTAATTTGTGATATCATTTTTCTCAATAGAAGCCATCATACAGCATTTATAAATTTCACTCTACCATGCAACCTATATTTCAGCTAGAACTCCATCATAAGATGCATTCAAAATTCATCATTGGCATGAACTAAGGTATTGACCTCTTGGTTGTAAATATAACTAACCAAAATGATAATCACCTAACCAAGGAAAAGGTTATCATGACCTCATCAATTAAAAAATGCACTAAAATAGAACTAGAAAGCAACATACATAGTCAAATGACTATAAAGTTTATCATACCCCTCTATCCCTAGTTGAGCAATTAGCTGATTTTCATATGAAGTAGTTTTTATACCTATCTGTTTTATACCCATCTGCCAATGGAGTTGGTGAAGTGGGGTGTGTTTGTTGTGAAAAAGATAGTATGCTATCTAAGTGATTAAATTGTTGAAGTCATCAAACTACCCGGATTGATATCCACCTTAGCTTCAAATGGGTGTTCCTTGAAACTAAATTTAAGTTGTATAATTTTTAGTACCAAACATGGCTAGTGCTTTGGGTTCTTGTCCAAGGAATAGAATATTTTCATTATAAGCACACACATTACTTCAACCAATTACCATTCTTGAACATAACTTGTTCCTTCTTAACTATTTCTTTTATTAACTTATTTGTGATATCAATTCTTTCAGTAAAGACCATCATCCAGCATTTAGAAATCAAAAGTTGATTTTGCATAAATGTGTAATCATGTGTATGAAGCATAAGACAACATTCAAATATAAAAGGAAAAACCACACAAGTTCTATAAATATCTATAAACATGTCCCATCTCTCGCAGCAAATTCCCAATGTTTTGGAGGTAACATTAGCATTCCTAATAATTTAGAATGTAAATGTCTATTTTAGAATATAAATGCCTATAAAACTGTCCCATCCCTCCTGAGAATATCTCCCATTGTTTTGGATGTAACATTAGTATTCCTAATAAACCGAAACAAAATGGGTTATACACAAGGCCTCAGATTGAGGCCATTTGAAAGGAAATAATTAGAAACATGAACAGTATCGATTGATACCAGCTATACTATATACATCTGAACCAATGGAAACTTGGTCTTTAGTTCTCTTGAGAAGTCTGTGCCATAATTTTTCATTTTTATGCCTATTCTCGATATTTCAAGTATTTCCATTCACACTGCAACTTTCTAGCTCAGCAAATACTGATGATTGACTGCATTGTCTTTCAAAGATGCTCGAGACAAGCAGCATTAGTTGCATAGAAAAGAATAAGAAATTCAACAGGGAGGTCAGAAACAGGAACAATATTGCAACAATAGACGCAATGAAAAACAACTAACACAAATTTCCATCAATTTCTCCTGTAACAATCTGCTCGGATATCTGGTCAAGTTTCCAATTTCCCAATTTCCCTACGCATCCAACAGGAAATCAACTAATGAACTTTTCATATGCATCCACAAATCAACATTGACAGATGGAACAAAATTTACCTAACAACTTCATGTAGCCTCCTTTGCGGCAGTATTGACTTGTTTGGCTAGATAAGCTTCATAAATCTCCACCACCAATCTTGGATCCTTGTCAACCAACTCATGATACTCTTCCCTTGTTGTCAAGGTGTGCATGTTCTCAATAATTAAGGACAACGCAGCCTCTCGAAGATGCTTTGCATTATGCTGGTGAGCAAAAGCAAAGCTCATAATTGCATTGTCATTATTCACTCTTGATGTGATAAACTTTTCACAAACATTTCGCAGGTGCTTCACCTGATATTTTTCCGCTAGAACCAACAGATCATAAGCCATCTGCTCATCTGGAAAAGTTTCAGCTGTGTATAGATAATGTACAAATGAGCGGAGAACTTCATAGCTAAAATCTGTAATCTTTATTGTACGAGTTCTGTTCTCCTCCATTTCATTCTCTAGCATTGCCTTGAAAACCGGCGACTTACTAATCTGATGTAGCCATAAAAGGTCAAAATAAGGATCAGTTTGTGCACGAAGCAAAAAAAACTGGTATAAAAGAATAGAATGTCCATTGAATTCATGCATAGTAAAATTATCTTTGGAAAGATATTCAAGTTGGACACGATTAACAGATTGTCTGTTTATATCATATATATTAAATCTTATGCTAAAGTTTAATATGCAATTGACTTATAGATGTAGCATAGATGAACAGCTGATAGAATGCAGTATCAACAAAAGCAACAGAAGAGAAAGATATTTTCATACAATGCCCAGTTTCCTTTCGAATCACAAACTAAAAAGTTAAAAAGCAGTGTTTTTTAATTCTCATTTTTCCATTGAGTTCAAAATTCAGATGCAGGAAGTTGTAACAAAATCAACCTTGGCTTTCAGGGCGCAATAATTAATCCATGTAATTTACAATGGATTTCACAAAAAAATTCAAAAGAATGTGAAGCCTATAACTTCAGCTTAAATGAAAGAACGTTTCATGAAGAGCTTTGAGCATATAATATGCAATATATAAAATTTCAGACCAAGTTTTCCAAATTAATCCATGTAATTTAAATGGCTTTCACAAAAAATTCAAAATAATGTGAAACCTATAACTTCAGCTTGAATGAAAGAACGTTTCACGGAGGCTTTGAACAATAATATGCAATATATGAAATTTCAGACTAAGTTTTCCAAATCCAAATACCAACTGCTATAAGTGGTAACAATAATAGTCGTCACCCTTTTAGCGATATTTGGAGAAAACGGGAAAATAGTAAAACCCAAGAGAAGAGTAAAGTTTGGTTGAATTAGAAAAAAAAAGAAAGAGGATAAAAAAGTGATATATAGGTATTCGTGGAAAATATATACATCTTAATGTCTTATTTTGAACATCCAGTCATCTTTGTTTCTAATTTTTCTTCTGCGTTGTCTTGTTTTCGCTTATCATATAGAGAAATAAAGTTATTAATATAAGAGGATCAGATTGAGCAGATAGATTAGTCAGACTCAAATAGATTGAGATTAAATGTAAGTCAGACTCAAATAAATTGAGGTTAGATTGGGAAGCAAAGCCTCACCACAAGGCTCAAAAGGGCTCTTGGCCCCATTGCACGAGGACTCAAAGGACTTTTGGTACTTTACAACCTGTCTGTAATGTTGTAATGCTCCATTTGTGACAAACATGGAATTAACTAATGACTGATGCCACATGGGATAAAGAACAACATCAGCAGTGATAATGAGTCATTAGCAGATAAAGAGGACCACCTAAGTAGGAACAAGTGACATGCGTAACATGCAAACCCTAATGCAAAATGCATGCAACATGCATCATTAAAATTCCATGCATGCATAAGTGATGATTGCATGTGTCATGCACAGGTAAAAGAATAAAAAGGGAGCAAATCAACTTTCAGGTTAGGCATATGTTATTATTCACTTTTGAGAAACAGATTGAGATCTCTGAGAGGCAAGTTGGGGTTGAGGGTGCAGTCTTCAGCTATCATGTGTATTTCAGCGGCGAAATCTACTTACCCTAGTCACTTTCAAGGATAGATAATATAGGTCTATCATAGCACTTCACAGATATCTCATAATTATTGGAGCGTCACCTTATCATAGGTGCGAGGGTGATTATTCTAGCAAGGGCACAAGGGTTTCCATCATATATCTCCATGGAAGGCGTATCCAGCTATTTGAAGGGTGAATCTCACGCCTAGTCCTTCAGAGATGCATTATTATTCATTCTGCAGCATATTGATCACACATCCATCTTCCCAGAGCAAGTTATTGAGATCTATCATCACAAAGAGGGCGTATATCTGCATGCGCAAATTGGACATTAAGGGAGCAATTCATATCTTGGTCAGAAGCCACCATATGCTCTGCATGTTTCACTCATCCTCTTCAGAAGACCATTATTAGCCTTATTGTTGATTCCGGGGATCTAATTCATCTTTTCGGAGCAGTTACGAGTGATTGAAAGAAGAAGAAAGACGTCTTTAATTGCATGGGTGAATTTCTTTGGAGGTGCAACATGTTTTCTAACATGGCCTCAGTGCATGGCATGCATGTCTCTTCTATCTTGTTCCACTACCTCAGTATTGATCATCAGTATGTATT
The DNA here is from genome assembly GCA_001517045.1 of Pseudotsuga menziesii. Lineage (NCBI taxonomy): Eukaryota > Viridiplantae > Streptophyta > Pinopsida > Pinales > Pinaceae > Pseudotsuga > Pseudotsuga menziesii. Next base: position 22,246 of record LPNX010638513.1, on the reverse strand, counting down.
TACTTTGAATTCAAGCCTCTTTACATTGTAATTGGAATTTCTTATTCTCTGGGGTTCATGCAATAGCATGCAATACATGCAAAATCTATTTCTATAAATTGTGAATACCAAAACCCTGAACAAGCCACAAATACATCAACAAGTCAACACAAATAGTAGAAAATATCAGTTTGAGATATTACATTGTCGAGAGGCCATCCACCAATCTCTATGCCTACAGTCATAAACAAAATGACTTCAACATTGGGTATCAACATACAATCAAGTATCCATGAATCAAAAACTGAACCAGCCCTAAGCAAGTTGGCACCATACCCCGAACAATCATAATGACTAAAAACCAGTGTTCGACCAAGTCTCCAGAATTTCGGAGCACAGGAGCAGGGAAAGGCACATGGGGGACATGTGGATACCACCCCTAAATTTTTAGAAAATTCATGGGGGACGGGGAATGTTGAGGTCCCTAACTTAAGGGGCCCATCTCTAACACAATATCTAAAATTATTAAGAAAATATAGATCCTAACAAATTCACAAAACAATTTCTCATCCCATCAGCATTTAAATCATAGAAGAAAGAATCACCGATATCCAGAAAAATCGCGAGATTTTCAGGCTAGCGATTTTTTACAGTGAAAAACTCGCGATTTCTAGAAAAATCAGCCATCACGCGGTGAGCTAAAAAATCGCGATGTTTCCCTAAAAAATCACGCCACGACCCTAAACCATGCCACGTCTTTTGTCCGGTTCGTTAAAGGCGATTTAGGGTTCGATTTGGTCATTTCGCCTTGGAGAACGACGAGAGAGGGACATTGTTTCACACTCACGAATTTATCCATTGTATCCAGGAGGGTTTAATCAAGATTCAAGCACACCAGGAGGGTTTTATCAAGATTCAAACAGCCGCGCAGTCTTCTGTCCGTCTTGGCATTTGAAGGGCAGTTTGAGGGACATCTGAAGGGCGTTTAGGGTTTGAAGAGCTCTTGCTCAAGGGAAAACGCAGAGGTAAGTTAATTTTTGTTAAATCTATGCCATTTTTTGTTCATTTCTCTCCAATGTCAGAGTTAATGCCATTTTATTTTTCTAAGTTCTTCCACTATTAATGTAATTTCTGATTTCAAAACTTCAAACCATGAGCAGCTGAGTGACACATATTAGAATCTAGATATTAAAATTTTAAATAAATGATAATATCATAAATTATAATACATAATAACTATAAGTATTAAGTATAACAATGTAACATATTAGAATTTATATAAATTTTGAAATTTAGTTTTGAAAAATTGAATATACCATTTTTTGATAGTTGTTTATTAATTTATTGAAGTTGAAACTTGAACCAAATATCAATTTAAAAATATACCAGCCTCCTGTTAGTCTTTTTCTATTGGGGTTTAATGTCTTTTTTGTTTTTTTGGTACCACAGGTTTAACTTTTGAGGCTATACATTTCCATTGCAAAAATGCCAAAGGCATTGGACACATTTTGGCAATATGATGACCCTGAAGATGGAACAAACTGACAACGATTGCATTACAAATTGTGTGGGCAACATATGACAGGAGGCATTAGCAGGTTGAAGTACCATTTGGCAAAACTCCCTGGCCGTGATGTGGGGCTTTGTAGTGCAGTTACCCCGGAGATTATGAGAATGGCCCATGATGCAATTCACTTGAAGGATAGAAAAAGGGAAGAGTCGGCTGCAAATAGAGCTGAACTTGTCACAGGTGGAGTGGCTAGGACTTCAGGGACATATGATTGTCCCACTGAGCGTAGTGTTGGGGGCTCCACGGCCATTGGTTCAGCTTCCGTTAGGGCCGCCTCATCTTTCTTTGTTCCACGGACTGGAAGTGGTGCTCAACCTTCCATCAAGTCCATGGTCAAAAAAAGGAGAAGGAATTAGCAAATAGGCTTATGGGGAGGATGCTTTTCTGGAGTGACTTGCCTCTTACAATAACAAGAAACAATCCTTTTTTTCAGCCTATGTGTGATGCCATTGCTATTGTTGGCCCAAGGTACAAGTGCCCTGCATATGAGGAGATTCGAGGGTCAATTCTTCAAGCAGAGAAGAAAGACATCAACACTAGATTGGAGCATTTCAAACAGCCATGGGAGAATTCTAGATGCACATTGATGTCTGATGGTTGGACAGATGCAAAGGGTAGGACACTTCTCAATTTCTTGGTACAATGCCCTAAAGGTACCATGTTTCTCAAATCCATTGATGCATCGGTACAGGTAAAAGAAGTAGCATTGTTATGTGAGTTGTTGGATAGGGCCCTTCAGGACTCATGAGATCGGTTTGGACAATGTGGTGCATATCATAACAGATAATGTGGCCAATTATGCAGCTGCTGGTAGATTGCTTATGGAGAGGCACCCCACACTATTTTGGAGTCCATGCGTTGCACATTGTATTGATTTGATGCTGGAGGATGTGGGGAAAATTCCCTTCATCAAGGAGGTTGTTGATCAGGCTAGGAGTATCACCAAATTCATATATAACCATGCTTGGGTTCTTGGCCTCATGAGGAGCTGCACGAGAAACAGGGAATTGTTGCGCCCTGGAATCACATGATTTGCCACCAACTTCATTTCTCTTAGTTCTTTGCTTCAAGTTCAGTTTGAGTTGAAGCAAATGTTTGTTTGTGATGAGTGGCGAGATTGCACATATAGCAGGAGAGAGGATGGGAAATCCATTGCTAAATTGGTTTACACCGACTCCTTTTGGGAAGGAGTGGAGGAAGTGTGCTCAATCAATGAACCTTTGGTAAAGGTTTTGAGATTAGTTGACAGTGATAAGCCCCCTATGGGCTATTTGTACGAGGCCATGGATAGGGCTAAAGAGTCTATTCGGTCTTATTATGTGGGGAAGGGTACCCCTAGACACAATAGACACATGATGCTATGGGATTTGATTGATGCACGATGGACCGAGATGCTCCATCGACCTATTCATGCAGTTGCACTTTTCCTCAACCCCGCCTTTTCCTACAAGAGTAAATTTGATTTTGATGAAGAGGTTTTGGAAGGGCTTATCGAAAGAATTAATAGGATGGTACCTAATTTTGAGACCCGCACGAGTATTACTCGTGAGATGGAGATGTATCAAGAGGCTACTGGACTATTTGGCTATGTCAATGCTATCCATGCAAGAACCAGTTTGACTCCAAGTAAGTGATTACAAATTAGAATTTATTTGAATTTTGAACTTCAAATTCTTAAATTTTAATTGTGTTTTATGATTTATCATTTTATTTGAAAATTGAAATTTGAATTATATAATCTGATTCTCTTTCTTTCTTGTTTATTGTAGGTGTTTGGTGGAGGACATATGGTGTAAGGGGCACCAAATTTTAAAAAAAATTGTCATCCTAGTCCTCAGCCAAACCTGTAGCTCTTCTGGATGTGAGCGAAATTGGAGTGTCTTTGATAAAATACACTCAAAGAAATGCACGAGGTAAGAACTTTATCAAAGCAATTAAATTCATTGTAATTTAAGATCCTCTTTCATATTGTTTTCCTCTAGCCTCAGGAGTCAAGACTCACTAAATCTTTTTATCACCCTCTTACAAGTTGGATTTCCCACACCTGAATGACTTGGTGTATGTCCACTACCATGTTCGACTGTGGATGAAGCAGGTGGAGAAAGCACCTGATGTGGATGCCATTTGCTTGGACAATATTGATGTATTGTCCAAGTGGAGGGTGGAGGTTGAGTTACCTATCATGGAGGAGGCATTTGCATGGTTAGATGAGGAGCAGCAGCAGCAGCAAAGGCAAGAGGAGGAGGAGGAGCAAGAGGAGGAACAAGAGGAGGAGGAGGCGGAGCGCTTTGACCCAGTGGACTTCATGGAGGGTGTTGTGGATTCATCAGCACCACCTTCTACACTGGTTGATGTATCTAGTCCCTCATTGGCACCGAGTGTAGGGCCAAGACCTTCTACTGTTGGGGGCAGGCCTGGCAAACAGCCCAAAAAGGGAAAAGGGTAATTGATTTCAGAGACAGATAGTTAGCTGCTAGTTTTGTGATGTCATTTTGTATTGGACCGTTAGTTTCCCACTTTTGAGTACTATTGGACAACTATATTCAGACTTTTAGTATCGACTTTTATGTCTCATATTATATTTGGCATGGCTACATGATATATATCAGTGCTTTTTCTATATTTATGTGCCAATGTATTTATTTGATGTCATTGTTGCTTTATATGCTTAAAATTATGAAAAAAATGAATATTTTTTGTGTTTTTCAATATTTTCCGTGGTTTGCCGATTTTTTCGCCAATGTTGCCGAGAAGATGTTTTCTGAACCCTTGTCGATGTTTTCCACTATGATTTAAATACTAAATACTAAATTAATCATTGTGCAATGTAAACACAATCGTTGATTCATCATTGATTCATTTAACATATATGATATTTGCATATTTAAATCATATTGATAAATTATAAATTTATAATACATGCATATCTTTTCAAAGTGAAATTTATAACTCAACGGTAGATAAATCTGAATAATGAACACCTACAAATTTGAAATAGTACATCTACTATTCAGAACTACACCTACAAATGTATTATATAGCTCAACAGATACTAAAGTTTGATATTAGATATACTAAATAGTTAATAGTGATGAGTTAAAAACTCAGTCTGAGGTCATCATTATCTAGAGTTTTTCTTTGGCAAAAAAAATTCAAAAAACAGAAAGGAGCATCTAGGTGGGCCCCTCTCGAAAAAGGGGATGCCTAGACATTCCCTTTCTGCAAAAAGAGTCCTGCATCATGGTGGGACGTTTTGCCTCGTGTTTCATGGAGATTTGCATAAAGGGGGATGTAGCGAAACGTTTCACCAGCCACCCCTCGTCCCGGGAGCATGGAAAACATAGAGGGAACGCTCCCAACCCTATGGGATGCATCCCCATGGAACACTACTAAAAACATACCAATATCCAATACTGAACCCTACGTGAAATTCAACACATAAATTCAAGATCGCAACCTTGAAGCTTTCAAATGCGATTCTGTATAATATTAATAAGATACAAATAAGGAAATTTATCCACGGACAGTAAGAGATATTTTGGACACACTGAAGTCAACTACTATGGCTGAAAATGCAAGAAGACAATTGTACCCATTAATTATGGCCCAATTTAACCCTAGAACCCATCTGATCTGTAGAGAACTGAGATAGATTGAAGCCCTCTGCAATCGAAAATTAAAAACTTAACTGAAGAAGCGCAAGAGATAAAGCTGGATGTCAAAACTGGGTTCCGTGCAGTCCCTAGATATATGTATAACCAATACATGCAACGAAGAGTTTGTCTATGAAGCACTAATTGACTCAGATTACATTGTAGAACTCCACAAAACACTGGAAGAAGACAACCAAAACATGCAAAAATATATTAGATGTGTTTTGGAAGCTTTAAAATTAACAGAAATTTCTTCTGGTCGACTGAGAACAACTGAAACCAAATTCCAAAATATGCCCTCTTCATCTCAAGAAAACGAGAACATTATTGCAAGATAAAGAATGAGAGGGAGGAGTGTATTTGAGGAGAGGAGCAAGATGGAGGGTTGCTCTATGACCAATCATTGCAACTTGCAAGTAAAATCACAACCATCTCTAACACAAACACACATGTGCACGGCAATTATTGTAAACACACAATGTCACCTAGCGTATACTTTAAGCATGCACATAGCTTTTCTATATATAAGGGTATTTCCTTTAAATACTTAAAACAGAAATGAATATCTGCTGCTGTATCTTTCTTAAAATTGGTGTTTCAGAGTATCAAGAATATATGCTCAAGCAATTTTTTCTCCACAACTCTCATTTGAAGGGGGTTGTTGGAGGAGAAAACAACGGGCTCCAAGACTGAATAATATTTAGTGTAGTTTTGTGATAACATTATGTTAGTGAACTTTTAGAGACATAACATGTGACCAATGTGTAACTGCTGAAAGTAAAGGTTAGCAAAAAGTGGTTGAATCACCATAACGGACCTATATCACTAATAATAATTTATCTGGTAAATTATGTATTTGAAATTGAGAGAGGTATGGGAACCTATCTCAACCTAGCCTGACATATTGTACTACAATTCAATATATTAAGCATTATTCTCTGCACCCTCGTGTTGATCTCAATTGCGCTTGTACTCTTTATCTTGTGCTAAAATCTCCAGATTCCCCGTCTTTTAGAGGAGAAAAAATTTATGATCCCTACATGCTTCTAGGTTATCATTCTTGAAATAATATATATCTTTATAGTGCAGACAATCACCAGCATCTCTTGATCAAAATTAAGAGTTCAACATCATTCATCATTCTACTTTCTAGTGGGAGGGTTGATCTGTTGAAGGCCTTCAAGATGGTGATGGAGAAGACTCCGTGGCTTGTACATACGTTCAGATTCATCACAATACCAGAGGAAACAACTTTGAAGTTGGCATTGATGTCTTCAACAACCCACCTATCTGGCCAAAATTCCACCTTTTTATAGGTGTGAGTGATGTGGTCAATACAGAGAAGATTTTGTCCCTCTACGAACCTGGAAAACATCTCATTATCGTGCATTATCAATTTGAACACTACCGCAACCAGACGCTAGGAGAGTTGGCACCTTTACATTTATAATTGTAATCGGAGGAAGTGTCGGTGCTTCATCATATGTCTTGTAGCCCTAGAATTTGCAATACATTCTTGAGTGTAAGTGGAGGACCATAGAGCAGCGGGCACGGCAAAGTGTGAAGAATCACCAACCTTATCTTCAAAGAGATCATCATCTCCAACTGTTTGTCGAGCAATATCTTCAATCCTTTAAGACAAAGGCGACAATTTTTGGACAAATGTCCCTCTTTATGGTAAAACGTGCATATTGGCCTCTTCTTTTTAGAAAACCTGGAAGTGTCCCCTAGAGACTCATGCATACGTGAAGAGGGAGTAGCCATAGTGTGGGCATGCTCCAGGAAAGATAGTTCAACCAAACTTCTGAAGGTGATTTGATGCTAAATAAGATTACGAGTCTTTTTAGAGTACGGGAAGCCGAGTTTGGAATTAAAAGAGGGATGCTATCAAAATTGATAGGAAATTTTTTAAATGCAAGAGAAAAGTTATTAAAAGCAATGTTGATATATCCAAGGCCCATTTTACTTTTACCACCACTTTTAAGAAAGTCTGCGTTTAAATTTTTGAACCTAGAAAAATACTCCTCAAGTAAAATTTCCCATTTTAAAACTGGAGAGTTCTGTTTCCAGTCTATTGATCTGTTTCAAGTCTATTGGTCTGAGTGGAGTTCAATAAACCAAATACAGTGTATAAAGAATCCCAAACCTACTTTGCACTTTCATTGTTTCTGCAATAGACAAGATCAAGACACACGTACAAAGTGATCAACCCAAGAGTTTCATCCCTCTTCAGACATACAAGATCATAGTTATCATCAGTTGCAGCCAAAAGTGGCTTCTCCAAATACATCTATAAACCTTTAGTATGAAGTAGCACTGTCATGATCCATAGTTTTAGAACTTGGACTTGACCTCAAAATCAACCAAGGGTCTGTTCAGACTCAACTCAACTCAGATAAAAATAGAACATGTTTAAATTTTATGACTCGGTTGACTAAAAAAATATATAAAATATTAAATTTTAATGAAAATATATATTTTAAAGTTTCCAAACCATTAGAAACAAAATATGCAAAGTTTGCTCATGTATATACCATGTTATGGTGAATATGTCAGAATGGAATTGAGTGCAATACATTTCTTAAACAAAATGAAAAATCAATGAGGATTTAATGGTTTCTAGAGTCCAAAAAAAAACATGCTACAAGCGACTACCCTACTACATGAAGGTCCACATAAGGAAGCACTCCACTAGGTGAGTGGACAAGTCAACATGCAACAAATATAAAATAATCAAAGCGATAGGTGCGCCCTAGATAAATGTGCAAGGAGTCTTTGGGCCACCTTGACTTGGCTACATAAAATAAAATACTCCATGAGAAAGTGCATACTTGACAAGTGTGCAATGGGACTGTTACGATGCACTTGTACCCAGCGCAACTTCAGCTGTACCCCAGGGAGAGAGGGCCATTTTTTCGACCTGGAGGGGTGTTATTGAGCAATGGTTGTCATGGCTGGACCCTTTGGCCCTCCTTTAAGGGTAATATGGCTTAATGGCACTGTTGACTACCCTTTAAAGAGGTTTTTAACCTCAGGGTTGGTGCCCGAGGCCCCTAAGGGTTGACCACTGGGTCTCATGGCTCCATATCCCGCTTGTGCACTTTGGTGGCCTCTGGTTCAGCTACGAGACACTCGTCCTCATTCGCAGTTGCTTTGTACACCCTCTTGGCCCTTCAGTCAAGGGGCCCTTGCTCTCACTAGCCTTATTTCCTCAGAGAAAGACATCCTCCATGCCAAGCCATCTTCATGCTTTGAGGAGGGCATTGAGAGATTTTACAGCATTCTAAGGGTTAGATGGGGGTATAATGCCCTCCCTCCATCTCACTCCAACCTTTTGTTCGGGGTGATTTGCTTATTTGGGCGTGTTTTGGCACCTGGGGGTGCAAATACCCCAGGTAGCCTACCTTGAGCCTACCTTAGGCTATATTTTATTATTATTTTCTTTTAATTTTTAGTTGACATTTTTATAATTTCAAATTGACTTGTTTTAAGCCATGTCGGTTTGGATTTTATTTAAAGTGAGTGTGAGATCATATAAATAGATCTCCTCACTTTCATTTGTAAACCAAAACTTATGGGATAAAACACTATGCACTTGTTTTACCCTTGTTAGGGTTTCTCTAGATGGATGCGCTCTTCTTGAGGAGGTTTTCTGGTTAATGCAAGTTATTTTTCTAGTAATTCTTTGGTGAATCTCTGCTTTGGGGGATGCTTCGATTTGTTGGATGAACACAAGCACAAGGAGGTCAAGCGTCTTACCTTTTTGTTGGATGTCGGTGGATGTGCATGTCTGAGTCTTAGTGGTAGCCTTAGAGTTGCACTTTTCCCTAGGATAGGCCATTACCTTCTTTCTTGTTGCCTTAGCAATCAACGACACGTCTCTTTGTGAGGGTGCCCTAGGGTTTCTCCTTAGTTTTTCTAGGCTAGTTGCTTAACCTAGGACCCTTCCTCACTAGGTTAGCCATCATCCTAAGAAACCCTACGTTGGGTAGGGCTTGTGCTAGGGTTTCCCTAGATCCTCACATTTTCCTTCTCTTGCAAAACCTAGTCTAGGGTTAGTCTTGTTGATTTTCTGAGCAGCATCGAGAGCCCTTCTCTTCGGAGAATGGGACCACCTAGTCCGAGACCATGGTGAAGACTCAACCCAGTGTTGAGTGACCATTCTGTTGAATGGTAGATATCTGGTCTGGGACCATGATATAAACCCAGATCTGCCCTGGGTAGACTCAACCTTGTGTTGAGTAGACATCTGGTCCGGGACCACAATGTAGACCAGTCTGGGACTAGTAGACTCAGCTTAGTTCTGAGTAGCCATTCTCTGGGAGAATGAAGACACTGTAAGCCCCAGACTGGGTCTGGGCATGTGTGTGGCACTTTGACCCTTGATATATGGGCTTGTTGTGCTTCTCCAAGGATTAGCTACCCTTGGTTAAGTTACCCTAGTGCCAGATCTAGGTGTTACACAGTGTGAGATAAAAGCATTAATAACTCTCTTTGTTTATGATGATGTACTTTTGAAATAAAAAAGTACCACAAGGGCACTTGGTAAAAGGCCAAAGTCAAAAGTCAAAAGAAATAAAGACTTTTTGTACCGCAGGAAAAGGACCACAGGTGGAAAACAAAATTAAATAAGGACTTCTTATAAAAGTCAAAGGAAAAAAATAAAAGTACATTTTTGGTAAAAGTGAAAGTTAAATTAGGAAAAGAATAAAAATATTATTATTTTTATCTTTCTTAATCTTGTCCACCTAAAAGGGCCACAAGTGGAAAACAAAATTAAATAAGGACTTCTTATAAAAGTCAAAAGAAAAAAAATAAAAGTACCTTTTTGGTAAAAGTGAGTGAAATTAGGAAAAGAATAAAAATATTATTATTTTTATTTTTCCTAATCTTGTCCACTAACACGTGAACAAAGGCTATAAAAGAAGATCAAGCCTTCTCATTTGTCACACACAGTTTTGCTCTCACAAGCGAAGAAGACTATCTTATGTTCAAACCCTCAGCTAGGGTTTTATCAGCAAAGTCCATCTTCAACATTTTTGCACAGCCATCTTCAACATTCCATTTTTTGGGCAGTTTTCAGCAGTCTGATATTTTCAGGAAGTTTTCAGCAGTCTGATATTTTCGGGCAGTTCTAGTATTTTCAGGCAGTTTTCAGCAAACTGATATTTTTGGACAGTTTTCAATAGTCTGATAATTTTGGGCAGTTTTCAGCAGTCTGATATTTTGGGGCAGTTTTCAGCAGTCTGATATTTTCACGCAGTTTTTTAGCAGTCTGATATTTTCGGGCAGGAGAGAGAAAATCTCAGTTTTTCTGAGAAAGCCCTAAATTAGTAATTTTCTGTAATTCTGGAAATTGTGGGTAAAATCGTCAGTGTGATTTTTACTGATAAATTTTACAGTTACTGTGGTCAAAATCTAGATCTAGATTTGAGGAACTTTTTGAAGAATTTATTAAGCCATCTCATTTACGAGATGAGCTATTAATGCTTTTGGGGGTTTTGTCCTTTGAAGGTTTCCCCAATGAAAAATATTGTGTCCATGTGTGCTGATGTGATGAATGTGTTTTTACTGCACTGCTGATCTATTTATGTTTATTTGCAAATTTTTAAAAGTTTATGCTAATGCTGAAAATTCAACAAGTCTTAGGTTAGTCTAAGTTAGTTTTAGAATAGTTTTTAGGGTTAGTATTGGTTAGCCCTTAGGTTAGCTCTTAATTAGGTTAGTCTCCCTTAGACCTTTGTTAGCCTCTCCAAGTCTCTTCCTCACCTTCGCTGGTCTCTTCCTAGACCTCGTTGGCCACATTTCCACCTTCGGGTCTGCCCTAGGGCTATCCCTTGAACTCAGGCCTACTGCTATAGCAGCAACCCTCACTCCCTACCTCCGAAGCTGCTGTAGAAGCCTGTGTGTATCCCTCGTTACCTTCTCCACACAGCTCGCAGCTGCTCTCGGACCTTTGCTAACTCTTCAACTTGATCGTTGTTGGCTTTCCTTCATTGCTGGCCATTTCCTAGGTATCACCGCTCCAAACAGCAATCCTCCCTCTTACCATCTTTCGGCCCTCTCCCAGACTTCGCCTTCTCTCTTTACCCTCGTTGCTGTAGCAGCAGCCTCTTCCTCCACCCATAGTTTGTCAGTCCTCTCTACGCTCAGCCCTCCATCACTCCCTCATTAAACCCATCAATGCTCGACAACACTTTCTGCACCTTGGCTTTCCCAGCTCACCCCTCACCTTCGCTGGTTGTTTTTCCACCCCAACAACCTTCGCGACATCCCCTTCAAACTCTCGCTCTACACTCCAAGTACCCTCTTTTCTTCTAGCGACCAGCCCTCATCCTCGCTGCCTCCTCATCGCGGCTGCTCCCTTCATCTTCGTAACCCTCACTACACCCCCGCGCCTGGCTTTGACTATCCTTTCACCTTGTTTACGCGGCCATTACAGCATCAGTTTCTTTTCCTTCCTGAGATGCTGCTAGTCGCATATTCTACCCTCAGTCGCCTCTTAGTAAGGCGTTGACCCACACCCATTCCATTCTTACCTTCGCCAAGGTCTGGTACAGCCCCGTCGTGGCCTTTCCTACCCGAATTTTCCGACCTTCTGTCCAGCCCAAAGGCTGCCCTTGCAATGGCAGCCTTTCTTTCCTATATATAATCATTCTTTCCCTGCACACCAATCAACGATAAGGTCATTATTTGTTAGCGTCTAAACAAAGTAAGTCATACTGGTTTTAATGCAAGAAAATGACACTAAGTCAAAAAGTCAAAAGTCATTAGGATCTTGATTGAATAACATGGAAGAGGTGGCGTTCTTGTCTCGTGTGGGTGGCAAATTAGACTTAGGATAAAAGCACTTCATGTATGGATTTAATTTGGAAAGGGAAAAGAGTATCCAAAGTTGAATGCGTCATCCTTCACGTGAACTCACGTTTTTGTTGAGATGGTGTTTAGTTATTTGGTTTGGTGGGGGCTACGTGGGAGTGGTGGAACACCTCTTGCGAGGCGGTGCTCGCCTCTTAGGGACCATTAACGTCAACTCCAAGCAAACTCCCCAATCATCTCTAAGAGATCACGTCGTCTTATCTTCAATGGAAATGCGCCCCTCCTTTGCCTTGCGTTTTTATGATGTGGCTTCATGTGTATGGGTTCGTAAAGTTTGGGGTAAAGGCGCATCTTTCTTGTGAGAGGTGACGCCTCCACAATGAGATCACAACAAACAAACTCCCCTTTTATCTCATGTTAACTCAAGTCTTCTCCAGTGGTGGTTGTGCCCCCCATGGGGCTTGATTACTCTATAAAAGCGAGGCCTTCCTCCTCATTTGAGACAGAAGCAAGGAACCTCTGCTCTCATGTATTAATTTGCTTATGCTATTTGAATAAAGTTGAAGGATTTGGAGGCTCAAAGGGTGTGACATTTTTGGTGCATATGTTTTGTGAATGAGGTGATATTGCTATAGTTCTTTCATGCTTTATTTTTTATAATTAATCTGGATTAGAGGGATATTTTATGACACAACGGATAAACATTTGCAGTTGTCAATTTGTTTATTTACTTCCCTACTTTTTGAGATCTAAGAGTTCATGCTCTATTAAGTTGTCTTTCATGATCTTTCTAACCGGGGGATGTAGCATATCTAGTATCTTTGTTGCAAGTGTGATAGTTTCTTGTTTGCAGATCATCATCCCAAGTAAAAGGTTGAGCTAAGTTGCATCTCCTTTTCTTGGATCCGAATTAAAACACCTTTTTGTTTCACTTTCAAACTTCCAGGCTCTCCAAAAGATTCAAGCTTGAGTAGTTGTTTTCTCTTCTTTCTACAAAAAACTACAAACTCTCTCTTTTTCGATTACTTTATTTCTGCAAGTTAAAATCAGATCTATAAGGCTAATCATTCTAGTTTTACTTGCTTTCATTTCTAGATCTAGGAAGTGTTTTCATCTTACATTTAAAATCTTGGATCTAGTTAGTACTTGAAGTAGCATAATCATTCTATCTTTGCAGAAGTACTAAGTGTAAACTTTTAGTGTATTTTATTGACTAATCTACTAATTTATCAATCATTAGCTTGCTAGTTTTTAGCAGGTCGAAGGAAAAAGAGAAGGAATTGCTGCCGAATTTTCAAACTTCTGGCCATCATGAGCACCCAAAATTCCCCCTTCTTCATTCCCCTTCTTCAAGCAAGATTTGCAACCCTTTTTTTATCATTTTTCAAGATCTAAAGGTGGCATCTATCATAAAAAACATATTGTAATAAAGTTAATAAGAAAGCAAGTGGGATTACGGCTCCCAGACCCTTCTTCTCCCATTTGGGGCAAGCCTGTATCTACCTCATTTGCTTTAATTTACTTTAGAGTAGATTTTATTTCTTGCAAAATAAAAATAGATCAATCAATGTCTTTGATTTAATTTCCTTTTCATTTTTGCAAAACTGAATACTAACCCAACCTTGCTTTCCCGAGTAGGGCCTTCGTGACTCTTGGACTTAACAATTAAAACACTTGTTCAAAAATCTTTAAAAAACTGACCAAGGCTCCATTGTGTATGCTTTGCACCTCTGCGGTTCGACCGACCAGTTGGATGCATCAAAAGCAATGGGACTGACTAGTTTAATTAAGTTCACACCCCAATAAATATCCCAAGGCGAAATCCAACGCCTCGATTCAATATCTTTTGGGGGAATTTCATAGAGAAAGCAGGAACCATTGGGTAGTGACCTCGGGATACCGTCAAGCTGCACCCTCAATTGGTCTAGTGTTGGACACCTCCCAGTGACTCCAATCCAGCCCACATTTCTTTGCGTGGAGCCATATTTGATAAGATTTTTTGGACATACTCCTCGTACCGTCAAGTATATCTGAAATGCACTTCCCTTTCTAATCCACTCATATAAATCCACTTTTAACTTAAAATCAACGAAGTACACTTGCACAACATTTCCTATCTCAGCAGTAGCTTTTACTTTTGACTCCGTTTGGCACTGGTAATATTGTAATCATCACTCTTGCTTTCAATCAATCTATACTGTGGATGCTATATTTATGTTGTTGATATCTAATTAGTTTTGTAAGTTCTTGTTTTGATTATATTTACAAAACTCTAAAAAAAACTCATTTCATCCTTAACCAATTAAAAACAACTAAGAGCCTTAGTAACTCTTTCCAATAGGGACCACCCCCCTTGGCTTCGTTAGGAGTTTTCCTAAACGGAGTCAAGATTAGGTGACAACACCTGACTCAAGACTTGTCCCCAAGGACACACCAAGCAACTTGAAGATTTCTACTACGCTTCCCCCCAAGTGTGTGTAAGGCAACAACAATCACAATTTACCCTTAGATAAGTGTCACTTGGCAATGTTGTATCCCCAATGATTTGAGTAGGTGTCCCTCATTTCAAACATTCCACCTAGCCATTTTTTATGCCTCGTCATTTCACCATCCTTATCACCCATTTTCATCATGTTCCCTTTTCACAATTGGCTTATCATGCATAATGCTTCAAGGTCTTAAAAAAACATTCCCATGTATGAAATGCCTAAGTCAAAGTACTCCAAGTTGACATAGCTAAATCATATAATTGTACACGAGCCATGCCTCTTCCTAAAAAGCTTTATTCCCTAAGTCCCATGTTTATAAAAGAAAAATCTAAAGAAAGGAGCCAAGCAAAAGAAAAAGAAAAAAGAAATAAAGGGAACCAAAAAAAGGGTGCAAGGAAAGGGTAACTAATGTTAAGTACTCCCTTCTAAAGCAAAACATGGAAACAAAGTTATAACCCTTGGCTCTTCAAAGCTAGAAAGCTAAGGGGAAGACCTATCACTCATATCACATTGCTATAGGGGTCAATTCATGAAAACACTTCTTCCCTAGAAACATGTTCATTTCATCACCCTCACTTGACTTAGAGACATAGGAAATACACCTTGTCTTTGGGGTTTCACATGTAATATAGGTTAATGTTGGTCACATAATGAAAAATCTAATGTTAAAGGGATAAACATTAAATAACTCATTGAACCACTAGAAAGGTACATTGGTTGATCACCTCATGCTTGTTTCTACATATTTGGAAGCAATTCCCTAAGTGTACATTTGGATGGGGTCTACTAGAGCATTAGCGCCCTTGTCTTTTTGTATGATCTACCACTTGTTATGACATATGTGGAGGGTGAATAGGAGGGTGAATAGGCTTCACTAGGTGACCACTCCCCCTTTATTTGCATATTCGGAGGCACACATGGAAATTTTATGCATGATCATGGGATGATCACCTCATGCTTGTTTCTACATATTTGGAAGCAATTCCCTAAGTGTACATTTGGATGGGGTCTCCTAGAGCATTAGCGCCCTTGTCTTTTTGTATGATCTACCACTTGTTATGACATATGTGGCGGGTGAATAGGCTCCACTAGGTGACCACTCCCCCTTTATTTGCATATTCAGAGGCACACATGGAAGTTTTATGCATGATCATGGGATCGTCCCCTCTTCTTTGTTGTGATGATGTGCTCCCATAGCACATGGAGCTTATGTGGCATGATGTTGACCCTTTTTGCATTGACTTGACCCTTGACACAATCTTGGAGCAAATAGTTACACGAGTTCTCCCTCAACATTATTTTATGATTTCATTTGATGGAGCATTACACATGGGCCACTCACATGTGCCATTCTTTATAAGTTTGATACACTTTTGGTTGGAGTGCTCTCTTGGTTAGCTCCACATAGGGTCTTGGGAGGACCTTTGACATGGTATTTAGTTGTGTTGCATGGGTACCCATTCCGAGGGGTCGGGTACACGAACTAGTACTGGGTAGACGTACCGGGTACCATTTGTTGGGCTCACAATTGTCATTAAACCAACGACCCGCAAGTGTCAATTTCCACCACAATTGCCAGAGTTAGGATCTTGGGAGGCAGTTAGTCCATGTCACGAAACTCACAGGGAGCTTTGAACCCAATGTCCAACAACACACACACAAATGTCTACAGTACCCCCGACATACCCAAGTACCCTATTTCAAAAAGTGGCGTCCTCGTCCTCGTCCCCGTCCCCGTCCCCGTCCCTGTCCCCGTCCCCGTCCCCGTACCCATACCAGTACCCGTCCCCATACCCACGTTTCTTGACAACTTAGTTATTTAATGCAGTGCTCCACTCTTTGAGGGTTGACTTGCTACACCTTTCCTGAGGAGCACCCACTCCTTTTGGGTTATTTTCACATTCTAACATGCTATTATTGTTGGAGTGCTCCATCTCTTTGGGCATTTATTGTATTATGGAACCTCTTCATCATTTATTAAAGGATCATTTGAATTCATCATGAGCGTATTCCTGTAGAAATATAAGCCTTGATACCATTAAGAAATAGAGGCTTGATGCTATGTAGAAGCATAGGATAAAGATCTAGCTACAAGACATTTCTCACAAGCATGCACAAGGAAAATAGAGAGAAGAATAATGAGACTGAATACAAAAGATGTGAAGAATAATAATTGACTATTGAATCAAAGAATTGATTCATGAATGAATAATCATTGATTGATTATTACATTGGTAATACATCTTTACAAAAGAAAAATAGAGTTGCTAGAAGACAACTCATGCTAACTCATATATCAGGCTTACTAAATATGATTAACCCTCATAGGTGACTAAAGCACTTTCCTAATCAATCAAGAAGCATACGAATTGGCTAAAACATGAGTGAGTTGTCATGAGTGATGGAAAAAAATGCTAATCATGGAATCTGGAGAGAAAATCATGGAGGATGGGTTGGCCACAAAAGATAGTAGTTTCCTAATTGATTAGCTTTACCTTATCCACTGAAAAGCATGAATAAAGTAGTATAAAGACAAAATCTGCAGAAAGACACAGTTACCGATCTGGGCACTCAATAAAGTTAGCAGAATCTAACCAGAATCAATATAAAGGCGCTACTGGGGTATATATGGCAAGTATTAACCAAGTGGTGCAAGTGGATGCCAACTATCTAGGCTAGTACATAAAAAATTAACCAGAAATGGTTAATTATTGTTATCCTAAGTATTGAGTGGGTTTATAATATTCTATCACCCCCCTTTAAGGCTGACTTGATGATGGAGTATCTGAAATAATCAGAAATATAGATCTATATAGGGCGCAGCAACAAGGCTATGGTCACCCTTAACAATTATTTATGTCCAGAAAAGTGAGGAAAGAGGCAAAACCACATGGGGAAAATCCTCCCTCAAGAAGGACAAAGGCACAAAATGAACAAATTGTCTTAAATATATCTTTTTTTTCACTTGAATGAGCTAACCGACTAATTCTTGAAGAACTTCATAAAGAAGTTGTAAACTCTATGATCATGCGCTAGATTGTAGTATCTACAAGAAGGAAGAGTAGCGACTCCTTGTAGCTCATCTGATGAAAGAGGAGCATTATCTGAATGCTTCTTGCTGCTAACATACTCTGATATGCAAACACAATCTGAAAAGGAAAAGAGATCTATGCATAATCCTTCCCAAAGGGTAAAAAATCCAACACAATCAGTTCCTTGTATAGCTGCAAAATGATGAAATGGGCCATGTATCTTCTTTTCAAACTATTGTAGCACCTTCCCAATTCTGAAATGAGGCTGAAATGACTTTGTAATATCAAAAATATTATCATATGGAGCAGCAAAGACCAAAGGTGTAGTGTCTCCATGAGGATATAGGGCTAGAGTAGGAAAAGGTTGAGCAACAAGGGAAAACTGATGAATGTGTAAATCTGAATGGTAGATGGACTTGAAATCTGAACCATAGATGTTTAGAACATATCCAAACATGTGTAACATAAGTCCAAGGATGACTAATGTCATGGACAATGAACTAGTGAAAAATACACAAGACTTGAAACCTGTTATCCACTAATTTTGCACTTAGTGGATTTCCAGTGAGCCGTCGAAGTCATGAACAAGCTCGTTGTTCATTGTCAGTGCTCGGAAGGTTCCACGATTCATCAGGACCAGTTGTGGTCCCTTTTTTTTAATAAAATGCATGTTCATCCCCCTTGGGGGCGTTGTAATAAATGCTCTAACACGGCAAACTTTTTGTAAAGGACTTAGCTTCATAAGACTTGGCTATCAATCCGATTATTCCAAGGTGTTTTTTCCCTTTCCAATTATGCAATGTTGAATAAGCGATGTATAATTTTCAAGTTTTTCACCACTCCTCCAAAGCTAGAATTTTCATCTTGGTGGTTAGGCCTTAAGAGGTTATTAAAGTTCATGTGTCAATGTATATAAGCGTGTTAGGCATCGATATTGAGTCGCATGGACATCTACAAGGTCCCCCTAGAGTTTCGTCAGATTCCGAGCAAAATTATTTTTTTTCCGTTTTTTAGGCCATATTTTAATGGTTTAAATGGAAAAATTCAAAATGTAAAAGAAGTATGATCTGGAGTCCGTTTTTGGCGTATAAGGGCTCATTTTCAAGCTCAGAGCACCTCCTTTACCCGAAGACACACGTTTCCCATGCTACGAGAGACTATATCGTCCCGTATGGCAGTATTTCGCTAAAGATGCTACAAAACATCAAAAAAATGCTAAATTATGACAAATTGCACCAAAGTCAAATTTTTTTTAAAGTCAAAAATCATTATTTTAAAAGAGGAAATGGCATGGCATGTGGGTCCTTACGTCATGCAATCATTTTCAAGTTGTGAAGGAAACTCAAACTTTGGGTCAATATTAATGTTTTAAAGCATTCAAAATAAGGATGGTGACGTCAACTTCAAAGGGATTCACGCCAACTACATGGTAAAGGTTGCGCTAGAGTATAGAGGTGGACCCCTCTTCATATAATAGGTTTTAAAAAACCTTGGTTATATTTGGTAATGTATCGTGTGATTTAAATGAAGGGGGGAAAGTGCATGTGAAGTGGAGATAGCACATGGCTGGTGGAGAATCGCATGTGTTGGAGAGGTGGCGCTTAGCCACATCCAATCAATCCCCCTTTTCACTCAAGCAATCTCAAGTGAACTCATGTCTACTTCAGTTGGTTGGTGCACCCGTGGGGGTTTGTAAACTCTATAAAAGCGAGGCCTTCTTCCTCATTTTGGCACAAGCAAGAGACCTCTGCTTATATGATTGTAATTGTTTATCTTTGTTATGAATAAAGTTGTCTTTGGAGGACACTATGCTGGTGCAAGAATTTTCATGGTGAATGCTTGGCTTATAATCGAGGTGATATTTGTGTAGCTTCATTATTGTTTATGCAAGTTTCATTATCTAGCTTAAAAGATTATATTCTAATCCATAGAGTAGGCATTTGAAGGTTCAATTTGCTTAATTATGTGTAGTTATATTAGATCTAAGAGTTGCATTTTGTAGTCAGTTATACTTGTGCACTTTTGTTCTTGTTTAATTTACCATACTACATCTAATCACTTAAAAGTTTTTGTAGCTTTGCAGATCACCAAACGTGAAGTAGAGATCGAAGCTCGGTTGCATCTTATCTTTCTTCACTATATTTTTATGAATCTAATATTTCTTGTTCCACAGGCTCTCTCCTTTCTCAAATTTGTTCAATCTTGGGCTTGAGATTTTCCTTCTTTGTCCTCAAAACTTCAAACTATTTCTTTCCAATTACTTTTTTTGCTTCATAACAAGTAGATCTAAGATTTAAAACTTCATTTTATCTCTTGTTATATAGATCTAAGAAATTTTCCAAGTTTACTTTATCAAAATCTTAGATCTAGCCTTTTAGCTTTAGTACTTGAAGTAGTATATTCTTCCTATCACTTGCAAGTACTAGATCGTAAATTTTTATGCACTTTTTAGCTAACATATGAACTTTCTCGAGTTTTCTGTTTGCTGGTCTTTATATTTATCTTTCAGGAAAGAGGAGATTTGGAGGCTCTTGATATGATTTGAACTATCAAAAAAACTCCTTCCAACCCCCTCTCTTTCTCTCCCATTTCTTTTTTACCCATTCTTCTAAACAAAATTGTAAACTATTTGATCATAATCTCCAAAGGACAAAAATAAATTCCTCCGAAAAGGATAATGTAAATAAAGTAATAAAAAGAGCAAGTGGGATAATGACTCCCACACCCCTCTTCCCCCATTTGGGGGAAGTCTGTACGTCCTTTGATGTGATTGGATTTTTCTTTCCTTCTTTCAGTTAAAAGTTTTAGATTAGTTTTGCATTTGTTTTCTAGCTAGATTCTATTTCAAAGGTTACTTTAGAATATTCAGTTATATATATATATATATATATAGAGAGAGAGAGAGAGAGAGAGAGAGAGAGAGAGAGAGAGAGAGAGAGATCTAACCCAGCCTTGACCTCTCAAATAAGGCTTTGTCTTGAAAGAGATCCCTGACTATAGTTTCCTTATATGAAAAATTGATGTATTGCTTAGAATAAATCACAAGCACACAATCCGTCCTTAAAGGGTTGTATAGATTAATACATTTGTTACTTGCTTTCACTAAATCGGAACAAACATTTGCATATACCGTGTATGCTCTACCCCTCACAGCTTAGTATGAGGCTTAGGGATATCAAAAGCGGTATTGTGCAATCATTAATTCCTCACATCTAATTAATCAATTCACTTTAATAAGTTTTACAACCCTCAAAACATTACGGAAATCCGGTGTAACGAGCCTAAGAAGTAGTGGGCAAATTCTTCAAGGAAAGCGAGAACAATTAGAAAGTGACCGTGGGGTGTTGTTAGGCTACATCCTTGTTGGTGTAGTGTTGAACACTCCCCCACGACTCCATCTAACCCACATTTTCCCGTGCGGAGCCACTCTTCTCAGAATCCGGACATATTCCCAGTACCTCGTGATATATCGGGAATCCCATTTCCCCTTAACTCACTCATCATTGAATAAAATTAAAACTGACCAAGTACACTGCAAAACATCTATCATTTTCAGCAGCACTTATTTTACTTTGACTCCATTTTGGCATTGGTTTATATTGTATCAGTCTTTTATTCTGCTTCATTCAAATCTATTGTGAATGTCATTTTATGTTGTTGAGTTATATTAGTTCATTTTTTGCAGTACTTAATTTAGATATTATTTAATTCTAAAACAACTCCTAACAACCAGTTCATCCATAACTAATACATAATAAAGAGCCTTAGCAGCTCTTTCTTAGGGACTACCCCCCTTGGCTCCGTTAGGAGTGGCCTAAACGGAGGAGTCAAGATCAGGGAACAACACCTGACTCGAGACTTGCCCCCAAGGACACACTGAGCAGCTTGAAGATTTCTATTGTGCTTTCCCCCCAGGTGTGTGTAAGGCGGCAACAAAACCATTAGATATAAGTAACACTGCATAAAAGACCGATAAGGAATCAACTAGTGAACTTAGGGTTTGTTTAGTCTTAGGAGTATTCAAATGATGGATAAGGGGTATGGATGATGTCATAACATGCATATCAACCGGCAAACTTGCTTCTAAATCAGATTCATAATTATTTGAATTTAGTGAGGAAGAGCTAGACAAAGACAAGTCAAGATCTAGTGAAAAAACACAATCATTGGGAGATGGATCTAGTGAACTGATAAGTGATTTATCCATGAAAGACACTGAGATTTTTTATTTTGATATATCAGAAAATGAATCTATATCAGAGATGTGAGGAAAGGCTTTAACTATGGCACTCAAGGCATAGTTGATATTACCTTGGGACTGCGCACTGTGACAATGTTTATAGGATTCAAAAGGCTTCTCTAGTTCATCTAGAACTTCGATGTTATGCTTCTCAAGTAACTGAGACATAATGTCCATCTTCTTCTTGAAACATTTATTCTCAGAATGAAAACCCTTGCTGCAATAAGAACACTTGGATGTGCTCCCTTTCTTCTTGACTTTCTTCATTAAACCTAAATCAATAAGATTTGATCTTTCATCTTCATTATCTGACTTTGGCTTCTTCTTTTTCACTATTTGCTTCTCTTTTGACTTTGCATTCTTACTTCTGTTGCCGCCTAATTCGCACCTCGGGTAACGTGGCAAAAATCTTCAAGCCACTGGGTGCGACCTTGGGGGCAAGCTCGAGCCAAGTGCTGTCACCT
>LPNX010638512.1:18360-43975 GCA_001517045.1 Pseudotsuga menziesii | reverse complement strand
ACAGAGGTTAGGTCAAGCTCTATGCTCTGGGCAGTTCAAAGATCACTTCTCCATTTCCTTTAGCTTCCTCCCATGGTTGCTAAATATTTTAGTGACAAAATGCTGCATTAAGAAGACTCTTGTCTAATCCCAAAAAAAAGATGTGCTTTGACCGTAGTACAAGGAATACCTAATGGGAATTGGTTACTTTAAGGGTTTTTCATGTCTGTTTTTCCTCTCAGTAAATTAAATAGACTTGACCAGATGTGATTTGTTTTTTAATAGTTGGGTGTTTTCTCGAAGATATCTAAGCAAGTATGACAAGATCTTATTATAACATTTATAAGGGTTCCACCATCTGCTTGGTCTAGTAGTTACATTGAAGGCATGGGTTCTGGGTTGCCTACATTCTCCAATCTGGTTTCTTACAAGGATGCAAATCAATCAAAGTCATCTCTTTTAGCATTGCAACCCCCTGTTATGCTAAGCCCCTACATTGTTGAGAAACTGGACAAGGTTCCATCTTTGGAGATCAAGCATATAGAGGTAAATGAGTTATTTTTATATTTTAAATTTGAGTCAGCAATATGTAGATTTAATCAGTTCTGACCACAGTCAATATTATTGTCTGTGTTCGACACATACCTCTTTATTCAATCCAAAAAGAGGCCTAGGGGGTGAGCTCCTTCAGGCTCCACTTGAACTTCAAGCATTGTACTGAGAATATGATACCAAAGACGGGTGCTACAAATAAGAAATCTGTCTGAAGCGTACCAGCATCCTTGCTCTTCTTCCTGGAAGTGTTGTTTCTTTAAACTTCATATACCACACGCCAATGCGCGTACCCTTATGAGCGATATCTATCTCTTTATGGCAGGTCTTTATGTGGTCTTTATTATCCTCCATAGATTTATTATTCCAGAGAATAGAGAATACCATCACCCTCATCTTTCTCGGGTCGTCTTTCTCGGGCCATGCTAAGGTGAGGTAGAGGTGGGTTAATGGGACAGTAAAGAGGGGAAAATAGTATTTATAGGTCCTTGCTTTGGTCCAAACAAACTAGCATTTAAGATAGAGTCTCATCCATTGGGGGTGACAAAGAGATAGTTTTAACTTTTGGATTTAGGGATCAAATTTGAAGGGTAGGGTCCCATTTCACTTTCAAGGGTTGTGAGAAATTGAACTCTTTAATGTTGAAATGTAAAAATAAATCATTCTTTTCATTTGAAACTTTAATTGTGCAACAAAATTTTATTATTTATTAAAAACAATGTATAGAAAAAAAATGGCAATAAGAAAAAATCCTGAGTGATTCAACATTTACATGGAATTAGTGAGGTAAACTATGTACTCTCCCGGTACCTGAAGCATATAGTTGATTGAACTTAGATAAGGGACAGTTCCATCGGGCCGGTGAAATACTCGGTTGTTAGATCATTGGTAAAATAAGGCATTGGAATTTGGAAGGACCTTTGAATGGAGTATTGATTCGGCTTGATGGTGGCTCTATTGGGCAAGTGTGATTAGGCCTACCTAAAAGAAAAACCCCAAAATGTAATACCTAATGCTTTCACGGAGAAACTTTTTTATTAACCCTAAATTCATCAGTTATGTTTAGAATTGAATCATGTCCTCCCCACATGCTCAAATCAAAGTGATCAAACAAAGGCCCCAATTTTAGGTGGATTATGGATTATCGACAGCTTAGCTCTGCATAATATTCTGGAGGAAATAGTAATTAGGGATACACTGAAGCATAGACTTGGAGAGTTGATAGTCTGAGTCCCGACCTCCAACTGTCCTATACTCGTAAACTCATTTTTTTTTTCCACGAGACTTCACCAATCTCTTTAAGTTCAGGGAAGCTCAATCCAGCCTACCCAACATTCTACCTTTGCTTCTCTTTCTCCTACCTGTGAAAAAGGTGGAACCTTTGAGTTTCCCACCGTAGAAGACAATGAGTGTGCAACTGTTTCCTTCTACAAAAAGATGATTGGAAGCAACACCATCTCAATTCCACAATATCCTGGCACTCTTGAGTTGGTTTACCTTGCCCGAGGTAGGCAAATGCATGTTTATGTATTTCACATGATTACAAAAAAAATCATTTTATAATTGCTTCTACATAACATAGATATATCTGTGCAGGTGAGGGAAAACTGGGTATTGTTTTCCTGAGGTTTCTAGAGACTTTCAGAGATAATTCTTCATTATGAGGGCACTCAGGGTGTAAATCAAAGAGCCTACAGAAGGAAGAAGAAGAAGAAGAAGAGGACTCAAGTGAAAAGGTGAGGTGAGTGAGGAGGGGAGACATAATAGCGATATTTGTAGGAGAAACCCACTAGTGTTATAATGATGGGAACAAGCCTCTCTAAATCATAGCCATTATATATCGTAGCATGTTCTTGTACGTTGTTCCCTCCAGACATAGCATCAAAAATTTTAAAAAAAAGACAAATGGGGAGAAAATGGACGTACGACCATAAATAAATATCATAGAAAGAATCATATCCAACCCCCTAATCCATTTTCCCTCGAGGTGACCACCATTCTCTATCACAAATAGACACAGGCAGAGATTCCTACTCTCAAGACTCAAACACTGACATCCAGATTCAAGAAAGACACAACACATCAAATGAGAAGATACATTCCATCTTGAAAGCACGAAACGAGAAGACGGACCAGCAAGCGGAAATTCCATGGCCATGGAAAGAGGAGAGGAAATTCCAGAAGCAGAAATGCCATAAATGCTGAAATGAAAAGATTGTGATTGTTATTGCCTGCCTGCCATTGTTGGTTCTCTCCATTCCCTATTCAATCCAAAGTGTACAAAAGTTTTAAAAGGAAACAACATAAAGCAATTCAATCTAAAGCTTAAAAAGGAAACAACCTAAAGCACGGGTTAAACAAGAAAAATGGAAACAAATTTATACATAAAAATATATATTATATATTTGTCAAAATAGGTTGTTTTAAATTGTGTTTTTTCCAAGGTGTAAATGAAAAAATTATGGAATCTCTATTTATTGAAATATAAATTATATATTTTGTTATAATTTATTGAAATTAGATTATATGTTTTGTCAAAATATAGCTTTTTAAATTGTTTTTCTAAATATAGAAAGAAACATGGTGGAATCTTTCTATATTAATGGTTTTTTTTCATTGTAAAAAATATATATAATTTGTTATTCATAAGAATCAAAATTACATCATAGTTGTTCATGTAAAATCCCCTTCAAAGTAGGATAGAAGACAATATTGAAGCCCTGGGCAAAACATTACAATATCCAAAAATAGACGAGAGGGATTCTACCCATCAACCTGTAGAAAGCAAAAATGCGGAAAAGACAAAATAACTGTGAGACAAAAAATAGCAGGGCTCCGGAGAGTTGTCATGCATATACAACCTAAAACAGTCCAAGGCAAAACCAAAATGGAGAAACTAGAAGTAAGTAAAGCGACCTTCAGTAATCATGATTTTGTTTGAGTACTTACATAAGTGAAGAATACCAGGGTAGTCTCCTATCGCAAGATTTGTTAGGTTGTCCGCGTCAGAATTGAACTCCCTATATAGGTGCCTGAAGGATAAAGAAAGAAAATAATTCTTTAGGAGCCCAATCCTTTTCAACCAACAATCATAACTCAGTGACTGCAAATTGGTGAGACCTTTGGCCCAATCAATTATGACATTTGATTTGCCAAAAATAAAAAGCTAGAGAATTTTTTTTTTGCGAACCATAAAAACCCCCATAAGGCTAAAAGTTCAGAAAAAGTATTAGTGCCACTCCCAACACCCATCCTTAGCTTGAAACTATGAGAGTCATATATACGGAGGATCATGCCAGTACCACAATTTCCATCCTGCTCGGCTCCATTAAAGAATCCATATATGGTATCGGATTCCAACACCGGGATGATTCGAATCTTTTAAACTTTTGGGGCACAATCTCTGTTCCATTACAAAAAAAACTTGCCACAATCTAAGAAAAAAGTAAACCTCCTTACAAAGTTTAATCACTTCTTCTAATGCCTGCTTCAGTTTTCCTTTGGAGCGTGTGAAGAATGTCGATGGGCAAAAATGAGTGACCTTTGCAAATAGTGGCATTGCAAAAGGGTGTGAGGAGGGTGCTCATGCTTTTCCCAGGTTGAAAGCTCAAAATTCATATGGTTATGAGTGCATAGGCTGGAGATGGTAATAATTGCAAATGTAAAGTACTGGAAGCAGTAACTTCAGTAGCATTGAGACTTGTAAAAAACCATAACAACTGGTTATTGATTGGAGTGATGAACACAATCGAAGCGGCAAGAATGCCATACCTTTGAAGCGCTCTGACTGGTCACTGTGAGATCCTGAACCGGCTTATTGTCTGCAAAAATAGGGTATCAAGTGCAAAACAAGGGAGCAAGGGTTGAACGATACCTTCAGCCCAGAAATACAAAGTTGACGTGTTTTTTGGCCATGCATTGGATGCATTTGGTAAGCATACGTGGAGGAGGTGCATTCAAATGGACGGTTCTTGAGGGGATGTAGGGATATGATGCTTCTATCTAGGTAATGATACAGTACTGGTTCTAGTACCTAATTCATTATTGACGTAGGGACATAATTTTCCTTTGGAACGCACTTAACCGGGTTTGGTTCAATGATGCAGCAAGGATAAAGATGGTCAAGAGAAAATTCATGCTATTTCTTTGTTGGATCTCTGAAGATCCAGGTGCATGGCACTAATATTACTAATAGAATATAGACAACTTACAAAAATTACACTTTATTTCCAAATTTGCAATTTTCCATGACACAATTAAAATTGACTAACATAAATGACTAATTCATATTCTTCTAGCTAGTCATTTTTTATGCCGTGACTAAATTAGTTATTTATTTTAGTCATTTTTAACTCTATCACTTATTATCTAGTCATATTTGTTAACTGGTGACTAAATTAGTCATTAATTTTAGTCGTTTATAATTGGGTCAATCAAAATTGCTCATATTTAGTAGTAAATCACTTGGAAAACCTGTGGTGACTAGAAGTTTTAGTCACCTAGTAGCTAATTCCTCATTTTGTACTAGTGATAGGGTTTGACACCAAGAACTCTACGAAAATCAAAGGTATGCTTGAGGGCCTAAAAATCATGTTCAGGGAAGGATGGCTCCTAACAATCATCAAAGGGGACTCGAATATCCTAATCTAGATGGAAAAGTAGCTTGCTAATGGGAAGAAAATCGAGAAGGTCTCATCTAGATGGAGTTTATCCAGTAGGTTGGAAATCCTATGCAGCTTGGTTCTGGCACACCCGGCTGTCTCCTTCTACCATGTAAGACGAGAAGCAAATTGGGTACAGACATATTGGAAAACACTGGAGAGAAGGAGGATGGGGTCCAAAGGATGGGACAACGAGAGGAATTCAGATAAAAACATTGAGCTCTATAGTGTAGAGAGCTTTCCAGACAAGGAGTTGGACAGATGGTGGGTGACACGAGTGATCATCAAGGAGAAGACAGGAGGCAGAAGGAGACTTCCACAGATCTAAACCACTTCCAAGCATGATCATGCAAGCGAAGTACGTCTTACTCTAAATCAGTCACCTCGCTCTTAAAACTGGATACAGATCCTGGATTGGAAGGAGAGGCAGGACATATTATCTGCGGAATTGGGATTTGGAATTGTTGATGGGAATGATGCCTAAGCTCATTCTAGGTATGGGAGAATGTGATCACTGGATTTGGGAGATCGCGGGATCGAACAGAACCATTAGTGCAACCATTGCTCTCCTCATTATTAATACCAACTAGGTTGCGTGGCATTTCATCCACTACCTATGGAATGAGTGTTAGATTTTTTACATTAAGCTAGCATAACATAAGGATATTTAACTGAGAGAACAACAAGCACAGCAATCAAACACAAGAGACAATGAACACGGTGTTTTTCCTCGGGGAAACCATAAATGGAGAAAACCCCACAACTTCCTCAGAGATAGAATTAGCACCAAAACTAAAACCCCAAAATAGTAAGATGATCTCCCGACAGTAGTAACCTCTTTCTTCCTTGCCCCATTGTCTTTCTCTTCCTCAGCTATGCGCTACAACTGAGTTTGGATGAATGTGTGATAAATAAAGAGGCTTGCTCTCTATATATACTAATTCCTGACATGACTAAAACCCTACTAGGGATGACCTCTCTAGGAGAGTCTAATAACACTACTGCCACGGAACTGCGGGGACTTTAACCCTTAGACAATAGGAGGGTTACCCACAATGACTTGACATGACTTGTTTAGATTATAGATCCTCCCAATAGGAACATCGGGGCTTGACATGACACAAGTACATCCCGAAATAAACATCGGGTTACAATACATAAGAAATACAAGTGAATACATTTCGAAGTTACAATTACATCAACACTCCCTCTTAAATAGGAAGGTATTCTCTTGACACAATTTTCATCACTGGTCTTCTTCTCTGGATCATCTCATCATCTGCATCTTCAAGTCATCTTCGTCTTCAATTCATATTCATCTTCAGATATGGATCATCACTGGATCTGGATTATCACTGGATATGGATCATCACTGGACATCATCACTAGATCTGGATCATCACTCGATCTAGATCATCACTGGACATCATCACTAGATCTGGATCAACACTTTATCTGGATCATCACTGGACATCATCACTGGATCTAGATCATCACTCGATCTGGATCATCACTGCTGGATCATCATCACTGGATCATCACGAGTGCTATCTCATGATTCTTATCGTCATAGGAAGTTATATAGAGCCAGCCCTTTTTCATGCTGGTTGTAGGCCTAGCCTCCATGTAGGTATTCTTCAGTGCTTACATCTGACACCAAGTTAGAATGGCTTGCCCAGCACTCACATATGATCATGTAGGAACCAATCCTATAATCACATTAGAAAGGCCCAACACTCACATTCGCCAGCATGATATGACACAACTACTATCATCTATCAAAAGGCTCAACACTTACAACCACCAGCATGATAGGACACAACTACTATCATCTATGGAAAGGCATAGCACTCACATCCACCAGCATGGTAGGACACACCTACTACCATCTGTGCAAAGGAACGGCACTTACAATCACCAGCATGGTAGGACACACCTACTACAATCTGTGAAAAGGCGTAGCACTCACATCCACCAGCATGATAGGACACACCTACTATCATCTATGGAAAGGCCAACACTCACATCCACCAGCATGATAGGACACACCTACTATTATCTGTGGAAAGGCTCTGCACTTACATCTGATCATGTGGGAACACATCCCTCAGTCACATCAGAATGGTTCTCAATCCCAGACTGAGGATTCCTGGTACCTCACCAGGTAGCTCCATTCCAAGAATGGCAGTATCCCTTATATCTAACACCAAGTTAGAATGGACATCACTCACATCTGACATGGAAGGAACCAATCCTCTAACCATGAAAAAATGGCTCAACTCTTACATATGATCAAGTGGGAACACATCCCTCTATCACATCAGAATGGCCATGCACTCATATCTGATCATGTGAGAACACATCTCACAGTCATATCAGAATGGCCCTCATTCCCAGACTGAGTTTTCCTGGTACCTCACCAGCAAGCTCCATTCCAAGAATGGAAATAGCCCTTATATATGATCATGTAGGAACCAATTCTACAGTCATACCAGAATGGCTCAGCACTCATATCTGACATGGAATGAACCAATCCTCTCACCATGATAGAATGGCTCATCCCTTACATCTGACCATGGAAGGAACCAATCCTCTCACCATGTTAGAATGGCTCACAGAATCATCACTTCCCTTTAGAGGGAACCTCGATCTAGAGAACACCAAGCTTCTCCCTAAAGTACTCAAACTTCACCCTAGCTAATGGCTTCATCACTACATCATCTATCTGTTCGTCCATTGCAACATACTGGAGCTTCACTACTCGCCTCTTCACCATATCCCTGATATAGTGATACTTGATCTCGATATGCTTTGACTTGTCATGGAACACAGGGTTCTCTAACAACTTCACACAACTCTGGTTGTCACAATATATACAAGTAGCATCCAATTAGAGATCAAATAAATCAGACAGTAGCTTCCGTAGCCATGATGCCTCACAACTAGCTGAACAAGCTGCGACATATTCTGCTTCAGCTGTACTTAGTGCCACGTAGGATTGCTTCCTGCTAAACCAAGAGATCACACATGATCCCATACTGAAGCAACACCCTGAAGTGCTCTTCCTATCAATGGCGCTACCTGCCCAATCTGAATCAACATAACCCTCCAAGTTAATCTTCTGATTCGACTCATACTTGAACCCATAATCAACTGTACCCCTTAGGTACCTCAGAATATGCTTTGCAACAATCAAGTGAACATTTCTCGAATCTGTTAGGAACTGGCTCAAGGTGTTCACAGCAAAGAAAATATCTGGTCTCGTGTTCGTCAGGTACATTAAGGACCCAATCATCTGACGATACATCGTAGCATCAACTGACTCTGATGAAGCATCACTCAATAGCTTCAGGTTCTATGCCATAGGTGTGGCCATATCCTTGCAGTCCATCATCCCAAACCTCTTCAGGATCTCTACTACATACTTCCCTTGTCCGAGGGATATTCCATCTATATTCTGCCACACCTCCATGCCTAGAAAATAATGCATCATACCCAAGTCCTTCATTTTTAACTCGGCAGCAAGCTTCCTCTTTGTATCAACGATCAACACATCCATACCTGTTACAAGCATATTGTCTACATACAGTAGGAGCATCACTAGGTTGCCATATTCAACCTCGTAGTAAAGGTTGGAATCTGCTTTACTCTTAGTAAACCCCAAACTAGATAGAAAGCTATCAATTCTGTCGTACCAAGTCTTGGGTGCCTGTTTCAAACCGTACAGGGCTTTCTTCAATCTGCATACATGAGACTCTTTGTCATGTGTCTTGAAACCGAGTGGTTGCTCTACATACACTTCCTCTTCCACTACACCCTTCAAGAAAGCAGTCTTGACATCCATCGAGTGTATCTTCCATTTCATTACTGCAACCAAAGAAAGTACTGATCTGATTGACGTGTATCTGGCTACAGGTGCAAAATTTTCTTCATAGTCTATTCCTTCTATCTAGGAGAAACCATGAGCAACAAATCTTGCTTTATATTTTTCAATGCTACCATCTGTAGCATGCTTGATATTGTAGATCCATTTGGAAGTTACAACTGACTTCCCTTCTGGTCTTGGGACAACATCCCAAACATCATTCTTCATGATCGATTTATACTCTTTGATCATAGCATCCTTCCATTCTTTTCGTTATGCTCCTTCTTCATAATTGGAAGGTTTTTTATCAATGAAATCACATAGTAATGCTACATACCCGGAGCAGGATCTGGTCCTCTTTCTTTCTCTGTGATTCTCGTCTGGAGCCCCATATCTTTCCGCACCTTGGATAATTTCTCGTACCCAATCAGGTTTCCTCTTATTGAGGATTCTTCTCCTGATATGGATCTACAGGTCTTTGTGGTTCTTCAAATTCTCGATCTTCTTCTTGAGTTTCTTCGTTCATGGTTGTATCATGAATTCTAGGTGCTTATGCTTCTTCAGGTTCTTCAGCAGGTCTCTTTCTAGATTTTTTGTAAGCTCTGTCTTCATCAAATGTCACATCCCTGTTGATGTCAATATTCTTGAATCCTAGGAAATATATTCTGTAAGCCTTCTAGCTTTCAGAGTATCCAAGAAATATACCCTTCTTTCTTGAAGGATCTAATTTTGTTCTCTTCTCTTTTGGAATGTGTATGTACACAGGACAGCCGAATATTCTGAGTTGGCTGACTTCTGGTTTCTTGTTGGAGAAGACTTCTTTAGGAGTCTTGTTATCGAGTACTCTATGTGGAGTACGGTTTTGTACATACACCGTTGTTCTGGCAGCTTCTACCCAAAGATGCATAGGAAGATCTTGATCATGAAGCATAGCTCTTGCGGCCTCCATGATAGTTATGTTCTTCCATTCTGTAATCCCATTCTGTTTTGGATTATTAGAGTGGACAACTCCCTCTTAATCCCTGAGTCCTTGCATAACTCTTTGAATTCATTCAAAGTGAATTCTCTGCCATTATCTAATCGAAAGGTATTGATCTTCTTTTCAGTGTGATTCTCAATCAAGGCTTTGAATTCCTTGAACTTGATGAATACTTCATCTTTGTTCTTCATTAATTAAATCCATTTCTTCCTGGAAAAGTCATCAATAAAAGAAACATAGTATACATACCCGCTTAGTGAACTTGATGACATTGGACCGCATACATCAGAGTGGATGATTTCCAAGATTCCTTCTGCTTTGCTCTTGATACTTGGAAATGTCTTCTTTGTGTTCTTTCCTTTCGCGCATCCTTTGCAGACCCCATCATGTTTTGCTTGAATTTCTTGAAGACCTTCAACAGCATTGCTTACAAGTGGTAGTGCTCTATAATGCACATGTGCAAGCCTTCTATGCCAAAGTTCATTTGGCTCTACTGTTTCATGGACCAAGGCTTGGTTTGGATGGCCCTTCAATTTGTACAATCCTCCTTCTTGTTCCCCAATCACTACTGCATCATCGATAGTCTTTCCTTTTGGCCACATGATGACTTGACCATCTATGAATGCAACCCTCATTCCTTTTGCATCTAATGCATATATGGAGAGGAGGTTCTTCTTGAGTCCTAGTACAAATAATACTTCCTTCATTGTCATAGACTTTCCAAATTCTAGCTTATAGGAGGAATCCCCACTACCTTTTATTGGATACTAGTAGTCATCTCCTAGCTTCACCTTGTGAGGTGACTCATGTTCTGAAAGTTTCACAAAGGATTCGTTGAATCCTGTGATATGTTTGGAAGCCCCACTATCTATAAGCCAATCATTGCTTCCATGAGTAATGTTTCCCGTGAGAGTGGAAATCAAAACATATTCTTCCTCACTTGAAGAATCTTGACTTTCATATCTGGTTCTCTTTGATGAAGTTTCATCATCCTCTGCAGTATGAGCATGATGTCTTCTCTTGTTTTCCTTCTTCTTGTGAGAGACATTTTTGTTTCTATGACATTCTCTAGCATAATGTCCTTTCTCATCACATGTATAACATCTGATTCTAGACAAATATTTTCTAGAGTTATCTTTATGAAAGGACTTACCTCTGGGGTGATGAGAACTTCTTATGGGTTTCTTGGAGTGAACTATGAGAGCTTGATCTTCACTTCCCATCTTTTCTTCTCGAGCTGCTATCCGAGCTTCTTCTTGAGAGCACTCTTCCCATAGTCTGCTAAACTTGACTAACTTATTTCTAGTACAGATTCCTTGAATAAAGGAGTCCCATGATCTAGGGAGACCATTCAAGGTGGTCATTATAATCTCTACATTTTCCACTTCTTCAAGTACTGCTTCTAGTTGTTCCTTGATCTGAGAAACTCTTGTGAATTAAGACTGGATTGTTTCTGCATTCTGAATCTTCACATTCTTTAGTTGGTTTCTCATAGTCATCTTCTGATTTATGTTCTTCCCTTCAAACAATTTGGTTAGGGCATCAAACATAGCTTTAGGTGTCTTCAGGGAGGACACCTGTGGTATAAGGTGATCCTTGATAGAATCAGCAATGATCCTCTTTGCCATAACCAACTTCTTCTTATGTAAGGCCTTTTCCTCATCTCCCTCTGGAACTGCAATCTCCTCACTCATATAGGAGTCGAACTCATTTTCTTCCATGACCAGGGAGATCCTATACTTCCAGGCTCAGAAGTTATCAGTTCCCTCAAGCTTTTCATCAAGCTTGGTATGATGAGACATCTTAACTGAGAACCTCAAATGGAAATACAAAATATTTAGATCTTACCAGGTCAAGATGTCGGATCTAAATTTGGAGCTGAAATCCTGTAGTGCTGGTTCAGGAACAGATTAGGGTTTTGGTTTTCCGGAGTTTTGTCCAACCAAATGCTTTGAATTTGATCCCTAACTTCAATTTTAGGGAGGAGATCAATCCAGGCCTGGGATCACTGAAAAATTTCACTTCTGTCAAAATCCCTAATTTTCGGCAGTAGTGTCGGGTCCAAAACTGAAAAATCTCAGAATTAGATTCTACTTTGACAGAAAGATGTGCCCTAAGGAGGAGATTTATTCCAACCTTCTTTTGCTTAAAATCTGTGGAGAGAGATCCACAAAGTAGGAATCCCTAGTTCCCGCAGCTGCACAGTGTCTTCTTCTCAGGTTAGCTATGATACCATGTTATATTTTTAACATTAATCTAACATAACATAAGGATCTTTAACTGAGAGAACAACAAGCACAACAATCAAACACAAGAGACAATGAACACAGTTTTTTTCCTCGGGAAAACCATAAATGGAGAAAAACCCACAACTTCCTCAGAGATAGAATCAACACCAAAATTAAAACCCCAAAATAGTAAGATGATCACCTGGCAGCAGTAACCTCTTTCTTCCTTGCCCCAGTGTCTTTCTCTTCCTCAGTTATGCACTAGAACTGAGTGTGGATGAATGTGTGATAATAGAGAGGCTAGCTCTCTATTTATATTAATTTTTGACATGACTAAAACCCTACTAGGGTTGACCTCTCTAGGACAGTCTAATAACCCTAGTGCCTCGAAACTGCAGAGACTTTAACCCGTAGATGATAGAAGGGTTACCCACAATGACTTGACATGACTTGTTTACATTATAGATCCTCCCGATAGGAACATTGGGGCATGGCATGACACAAGTACATCTCGAAATAAACATCGGGTTACAATACATAAGAAATACAAGTGAATACATTATGAAGTTATAATTACATCAACAATGAGTCTATCGATCTTGTTGTGATTAGGAGTGGTGAGCGCTCTTGGTATTTTCAGAGTATATCAGTGAGGAATTGGGAGGTGGAGTGTAGAATGGCCCCTACCCATAGCAGCCATGGGAATATGATTGAGGGAGAAGCTTCAACTTTATGCCACGACAAAGGAAAACGGGTGGCCAGGAGGGGCAAGGGAACTGCTACCCGGGCTCAACTCCAGGCACAAGCAGCCATTGAGCTATTCAAAGACCACATTCCATTGATTTCCTGGAAAGGTGTCGAGAGGGTGGAAAAGGACCTTTGGGAGCAAGTGAAAGCCATGCCAATTGAGGAAGTCTGCCAGGAAGTCGAATACTGGATCATGGACCCTGGTTCTACGGCTGGACGGGCGTCGACCTATGATCGTATTATTATGGTATATTGGGTAATAATGGACCTGGTAACGCATGTCACACTTAACCTAGAAGCTAAAAAGGAGGATGTGGTGGCCAAAAAGGAAGGGGATGAGGAGCCTACAAGGGCCTGGAAGGACCACAATGAATACTGTCGGTTGATTCATAGGAATTTCAACCAAATTGCCTCTCACGTGGGAATTTTCCTCTACTGTTTGGGGATGGAGCAGCAGCTTGGAGGAGGTTCCATCTAGAAGACCAATGGGCGAGGAGTGGAGAGCACGGGTGGCTTGCACCCTCAGTGTGCGGAGGATGCGGTGCAGATCTCTGGTTTCCCACATTATGACCCTCTTCCTTAGCTCTGGGAATTTGTCTCTATTAAATTATTGTCTATTTTCACTTAGTAGTTTGTCAATATCAATAGTCAGGGTTGGGATCAATGGTCGTATTTCTACTAGTTGGGGTTTTAATGTTTGTATTGAGCTATGTAACTTTGGGGCTCTCCCTCTTTTGGGGAAATAAGGTTTTTTGGTTTTGGGGAAAGAATGTTTTTTGTTTCAAGATGGGAGTTTGGCTCTGATATGTTCCTTGTAGGAATCCTTCAAGCAGTGTAGACATTGCTTGTTCCTCTAGCCTGTATGGTACAAGTCTAGAACAAAAACTCACATCAGTATATACTCTCCCTAGATAATTAATCTACTTGAATAAAATAACTCTCTTACCTCAGATCTAAAATATTTTTCCATTGTTTCACTATTATTCATGTGATCTGTAATACCTGCAAAGAAGCATAAAAACAAGACAAAGGATAAGAGTAACAAGATAGATCAACAATCCATAATAGTGGTCAAGGAATGTAATAATAAATTATTGATATTCAAACAAAACAAATGTGGGAAAGGGAAACATTTTTGTATTAATCAAAATGAAAAGAGAAAGCTACAGCCAAATCCTTGATGTCGATAGCTTTGACTCCACAAGGAATTTGACACACTCACAAAAATCAAATGCTCACATAAAATCTCTTTTCTCACAAAACTCACTCAACTTTGCCTCAATACTATACTTCAATCCAATAACATAAGGATTCTCTATTTTTGTCTCCCCTCACATAGTCCATGGAGCCTTCTTTTATAGAGAAAGGGAGGCTCATATGAGATGAGCTATTTGGGAAGAGGATAGGGGATAATCCCTATGGGCTAGGAGGTCGACGGGTAGCTCTTCATAATAGATAGGAACATCCTCCACGAGATATTTTGCTTGGAAGCTTCTCGAAACTTTTATTTTTTCCTTTTAAATCCTGCTAGTGCTTCTTGCAGATAGTGTATGTATGTCGACACATTTTTCATATAAGGTAGAGGTGCCAAAGCTGCCTAGTTTCAATGGACAAGGTGTTACATCCCTCTCTAGTGCTTTGTCATAGGAGGGAAGGTGCGTCAACAAGTTTAAAGGTGAGAAAAAGTTTCCAAAAGAATCCTCAGCCATGTTTTTTGAGGGATTTGAGGCATCAATGTAGATTTTAGGGGCAACAATAGGAAAATAAGTGTAGGTTACGATTCATACCAAATCAAGATATGGATCTTATAAAAAATACATAATCATTTATCCTCAGTATAGGAAATGAAATGCAGGTTACGATTCATACAAAATAAAGATCTGGATCTTATTAAAAATACATAATCGTTTATTCTCAGCGCAGGAAAAGAAATGCAAGTTACGATACATACCAAATCAAGATCTGGATCTTATTACAATTACATAATCATTTATCCTCGGCGCGGGAAAATAAATGCAGGTTACGATTCATACCTGTGAATTCATTCATCAAGTCAAATGCAGAGAAAAATAAGGTTCACGATCAAGTTCTGGTTCCATAATTAAGTTCCCCATCACCAATGTAGACGCATACTAGGAATGTCCACCAGACTCATGGATATGCCCATGGAAGCTTAAGAAAGGAAAATGCCTTTCCAAAAATCCCCCCCTCCCCAACAACTTCCCTACTTAGAAATCGTGGCATTTAAATGAAAACCCTTCTTCTTCTAATCAAGACATGTTGCATTTGTAAAACTCCACGTTTTTCCTTTCTTCTAGTGTAAGTGGGATTGATATACTGTATCTTTTATTTTTACTTACCACTGTATCGACTACTCTCCTCTAAAATGAAATGGATCCTATAAAGTTTCAACATATGTTTAGAAATACTAACATATAGTTTCAATATATACATATATATTAAATATATGTTTAGGGTTATTACCACCTAGCTTTATTATATATATAACAAATTCTCGGTTTAAATTCTTTGATAGTATAACCTTATATTAATGTTCTAGGGTAAGGGTGTAAATTCCTAACCATTATAATTAGTTGAAAACAATCATTTCGTCATACTCCATCTGAAGGTTTCGACCATTTTACTTATTATTTTAAGCAAAGGGCATTCTTCACCAATTAATTTGATCATAGTTTATTTAACAATTTTTCCCAATTCACTAAACTATGCAAATGGTTTCGTTAATATCATTCTGTCTCTTAGACATAAATAGTTATTTATATAGTAACTTTAATCCATGTCAAAACTTGTCGATTTTACACACCTTATGGTGAGCGTGTAATTTACCAATAATTACTGTAACCAACTTCCCTCTGATACGTCATTGAAATCATGATGACACTAGGATAAGTTTGCTAGATCCCCAAGACTTAATTCATCTTTACTCTCTCACCCCTAGTGGATTCATCCCCAATCGTCATTTTAGTCGTGCAAAGCTTTCAACCTCCTGACCCTATCAATTTTATCCACAATTTGATGATAGCACGTACATTGCATTTTACTAATGCTCTGCATTTTCAAGTCGCGTAGTTAGGGGATGTTAGAAATTTGGTCATACTAAAACCCCATGGAAGTAAAATCTTGTCGAGGTATTTTAGTAAAAGTAAAATTGCCAAAGTTAACCCCTTGAAGAAAAAGGTGGAGTTTCCCAAAAAGTAGTGTGTGGCATTCAAAAAAAAAAAAAATTAATATTTACTGCACAATAATTCAAATTAATTGTCCCAGTTTTTTCGACAACTAAATCAATCCACTTAGTCTCTATAATAATGTCGTAGATTTGGTAAAAAATTATGTTTTAAAGTATTTTAAGCAGATTACTATTAATAGATGCACTATTGCAAACTAAACCAAATTGAAAAAAACAATCAAATGCCTGACTCGGTAGAACCCCATAGTCATTATCAATGGTATCGACGACATGGAACCTGTATACTTTAATCATATACTCATAAACACGACACTGAACACGTAACATATTTCAGAATAAATATATTAATGAAGTTGTTTAAAAGTCTTATATACAGATTCCTGTTAATTTGTTTAAAAAAGGCACTCAAACCTCCAACTAGCTAAAACTCCATTGTCTAAATGGAACTTTGTTTAATTGCCAGTGACACAATTCTAAGATATTCAGAAACATATCACTTATTTCGTAAGAGATTTCTGAAAATTGTCTAGAACACATGAGTGGTTGTAACGAGGTAACTGGAAAATTCAATTCGAATACTGTTATACCATTGTAAAATTATAATTTTTTTTATCAAACTGAAAGTATATGTGGTCGCCATAGTCACTTTGTTAAAAAACTACTATCAAGCGATGAATGCACAAACTCGACCAACCAAGAGATGTGGAAAGGAGGCTTTTGTGATAACTCATTTAGGGCAACCAATGTTTTTATCGTTACAGGGGTGCTCTTAATTATACAACGCATAATTTCAAAATATCTATACGTATTTTTAATTTGGATTCAAATTAACTAAACATTATGGATATTCCCATAAGTTTTAAAGGAATTCGTCAATAAAAATAAATATAATAACTAGCACAAGCATAAGTAAAGTGGCATGTGAATGATGATAGGCACAATCAATCACTTAAGTTTGTGAAGATAGTTAGTTGTTAAACAAAGTCTAAAATATACAATTTTATATCCATTATTTATACTAGATTGTTAAACTTAATATAAGCACAAAACAAATATTATTTAATTAAAAAAATTGACATGAAAAAATAAAAACAAATTGTTAAGGGTTTTTTTAACCATCTTTTAACTAAAACTTAATCAATGTATATTTAAACATAAGTAAATCCAAAATATGAAATAATATCTATACCTATCAACATAATTATTTAATATTTATAATAAAAAATAAAATAAACTTGTTTTTAATTATTATTATATTTTAATAATAATTAAAATTTTACACCTTAGTAATCTATGTGCATAAATAAAATATTACTTCATAAATTTAAGTTGGACTATTACTTTACTAGATGGAAGAAATCATAGATACCTACGGGTACACACTTGACATTTAAG
This sequence comes from Pseudotsuga menziesii, assembly GCA_001517045.1. Lineage (NCBI taxonomy): Eukaryota > Viridiplantae > Streptophyta > Pinopsida > Pinales > Pinaceae > Pseudotsuga > Pseudotsuga menziesii. The sequence goes on along the minus strand of LPNX010638512.1, from coordinate 26,361 downwards.
ATAGCTTATTTGACAACAAAGCGTTATGTAGTATCAATCACCGGCTGCGTTTTCGTGCATGCCCAATTACAAGCCTTTTCATGTCAATTACAAAGCGAGCTTTACAACCACTTTGAAAATGTCTATCTAAACGCGAGCTTTCCAACCACTTTGAAAATGTCTACCTAATTATGCCTCGTTAAGTAGGCTAAATTTGGGCAAATAATCAAAGCTTAAATAATCAGGTTTAAATTAGTTTGCTTCTCTGGTTGTGTTTAAATGAAATGTAATTTTAGCTGAAATATAGAGCAAATTAGTTTGCTTCTCTTGTTGTGTTTAAATGAAATGTAATTTTAGCTGAAATATAGAGCAGCACAAATAATTTTACATTGATAGTGTTTAAAGTACTATCTTAGTGGAGATTAAGGGGTGTGTTAAGAAATGCAATTTCATTACTCAAGAGTTCATTAATTAGTTGGTTAGTTGAGTAATTGATTTGGTTACCTTATCTTGATTAGTGACTCATAGTATTTTCTTACCCATGGTATTGTCCCATGGTTTTGTTGTTATGTAGTCCTATATATGTTGATGCTTAATAATGAGAAGTAAATCAATATGCCCACTGGTGTTCCATTATTTATTCTTCATTGTTTTTTTAAATGTTAACATGGCATATGAGATTGATGCTATTGAGAAGAATCAAACTTGGTATCTTGCTGATAAAACCTGTTCTCTTGTAGAAGGATGGATACCATCTAAGATGTACTCGCCTAAGCTGAAAAAGGCCTTGTATGGTCCAAAACAAGCTCCACAATCTTGGCACAATAGGATTGACTCCTATCACAGAAGCAACAATGAGCCCACATTGTATGTAAAAAAAAAAACAAGGTAAAATGTTGATTGTATGTCTTTATGTTGATGACATGATTTACACTCGTAATTTGATGCTTGAAGAATTCAGGATAGTCGTGAAAAAGGAATTTATGATACTGATATTTTATAGAGACGGAATGGATAAATGTAAACCAACAAAAACCCACATTGCTCTAGGTACCAATTTAACAAAGAATGATGATGGACCGATAATAAATTATACACTCTATAAAAGAATGGTAGGGAGTTTAATGCATTTGACTACAACTAGACATGATTTGATGTGTGTTGTTAGTCTTATTTCTAGATTAATAAAGTTGGACTCAAAAGAATTCTGAGATATGTTGTAGGCACACTTGTATATGACCTTTGGTACACACATTCACCAGACAATACTCTCATAGGGTACACTGATATTGATTTGCAAGAAGTCTTGATGATAGGAAAAACACATCTGGTTATGCTTTCCATTTGGGTACAAATCTGATATCTTGGGCATCTCAAAAAACAACGTGTTGTCATCATGTAATATGCAGAAGCAAAATATGTAGTAGTCACCATGACAACTTTCCATATAGTTAGGTTAAGAAGACCTTTAAATGATATGGGACATACATAAAAGGATCCAACTCCTATATTTTGTAACAATAGTTTTGCAATAGCGTTGTCTAATCATAATGTCGTTCATAGAAAGAGAAAACATACTGACACTCACTATCATTTCATTCACTAGTTACTCAATAATGGAGATATCACATCACTCTTTTGTGGTCTAAGGAGAAATTGGCTGACATGTTCACCAAACCATTTGGAATACATGCATTTGAGTTTCATAGACAACACTTAGGGAATGACACTGCTGAAAATATTGTCCCAGTTGAGATTAATCTCAATGATCAATATTGCATATATTAGTTTGTTGGTTAAGTAGTATATTTGGTCTCCTTAATTTGATTAGTGAGCCATAGTATCTTCCTACACATGATATTGTTCCATAGTTTTGTTTAATTTTGTTGTTATGTATTCCTATATATGTTGTTGCTTCCTCCATTTGACCTTCATCTATGTTCGTTAAAATTTAACAATAACATATAGGAACAGTCTTGCAACCATACAGACATATCATTGTTTGTTTAATATGTCCATTAGAGCATCTTATGGTTTGCTTAATACATTTTCGGGTGTTCAAAGTAAATCTTCCTTTCGAGCTACTTGCATATTACTAAACACTTCCAAATCGATGCCGATGGCTGAAATTTTCAAGATTTTGATGTGTTTTTTTGGAGAATAGTACTAGAAGTATATCAGTAATACACTTTTGGTTCATTGTGTCTTACATTATGATAAGAATAGATCAATTTTTATTTTCAAATTCCATATTTTTTAGTCTTAGGATACAATATTTTTTATAAATTCTGATATTTATATCTATATGTTTTAGTTTTGAGAGATTTTTCTTAGACTGATGGCCATTTTATTTCTAGGATACAATGCAATCTTGTACAAACCTTAGTGGGAAAAAACAATAGAACATCTTGGGGGTAACATTTTAGGTTGAGATTCCTTATTCAAACTCGATTTCATATACATCCTTGTAAATTTATATATGTATATTTATATCTTATTTAACTATATTGAAAATAACTCATTTCACAAATGTAAAATGGAGTTCAAATACATTCTTGTATATTTATATATTATTTAACTATATTGAAAATAACTGATTTCACAAATGTAAATACATGTACACTTAAAGAAAAATAGGTTTATCATATAATAAAATACAGTAACTATATGTTTATCATCCAATGAAATGAAGTAGTAAACATACATTTACACTAAAATATTAAACAAAGTTATTTTAAAATTCAAAATTGTTGGATTTTATTGGTCTAAAAAGTATTAATTTATATATTGAGTAGATAACAATTCTTTCAACCAATACACCTATAAGACCCATTATCGCCATACAAATTGTTCCAATGTCTAATTAAAGATATGATTATAAAAATAAGTTCTTGTTTGAAAGTTGAGCCTTAAAACTTTTATCCCTCATTAAGGACCACACTGATGCTCTTAATTAATGTATAATTTGAAAATATCAATATATATTTTTAATTTCGCTTAAAATTAATTTAACAATTTGAACTTTTCCATAAATTTTAATAAAATTTACTAATAAAAAAAATATAATAATGATTTAATATTTATTAAAAAATGAAATAAAATTGTTTTTTAAATTATTATTATTTTAATAATAATTAAAATTTTACAACACAATTATAATCTATAAGTATAATAAAATATTTTCTTTGCATGGCTTTGTAAACCTCAGTTAGACTTACTTTACTAGTAGAAATCTGTTTGCTATTTTCTTGCATGGGTTCGTAAACCTCAGTTGGACTTAATGGTAGAAATCTATTTGCTATTTTCTTGCAAGGATTCGTAAATCTCAGTTGGACTTTCTTGTAAAATCTATTTGCTATTTTCTTGCATGGGTTAGCAAACCTCAGATGGACTTTACCGGTAGAAATCTGTTTGCTCTGATTACACAGTTGAGAGAGCTTATTTGACTTTAATTTACAACTGATTCGGACATGTAAGTTAAGGCCAACTTCACAACCACTTTGAACATGCCTACCTAATTATGCCTCATTAACTACGCTAAATTTGAGCAAATAATTAATGCTATATTTGAGCAAAATAAGTAGCCCAGTCAAGTAAGAAACAACCCTTTAAAAGTTTCTCATTATACTTATTTTTCTCGCAAATTAACCTGTCTTGAGTTGTGAGGCTTTTCTTTGACCTACAGAGTTTGCTTCTCTCGCTGTGTTTAGTAAGGCAGCTATGAAATTCATCAACCCTTTATTTTCTAAAAAGGGAAGGGAGTGTTTGAATGTTGGCCAATTCCAGTCTCAGCATTTGCCCATCATGAATGTTAATCCATCGACGTAAAGATTTCAAACCTAAACTATACTTTTTGTTATGAAGTTTAGTTTAACAAAATCATGTGTCAGTTACTACTTTTAACAAAATTAATTTGTTTTGCAGGGACCCTACCGAGTACCAATCTATCACTAGTGAATATACAGCAAAGAGGCCATGCTCTCTGGAGCGGCCAGCAGTTTCCTGTGACAGCGATTGGAACTGCACTGCCTCCATGGAGGGGTTGGCTGCAGGAAATATCGAGGGTGCAACAGCTAGACATGAAGATGAATATGAAGGATCTGATCATCTTATTGGAGAAAATGAAAAACTCCGAGATGAATATGAAGGATCTGATAATCTGATAATCGAGGGTGCAACATCTATTGAGGGAGCAACATCTAGACAGGATGACTTAATTGAGAATCTTATTGGGGAAAATGAAAAATTCCAGGAATTTACTAAAGATTATGATACGTCTTACTTATCACTGCCAGCTCCTACTGGTGTTTCTCAGAGAGCTCAACCATTTGAATCCTCGCTAAACCGCACAGTTGTCATCCAAAAGAGAGGTATGTTTCAATAATCTGTTTTTAGAAAGTTGATCTGATTGAAGAATGACATGAGGTAGGGTAATGATTAAATTTGTACACTGGCTATATCAGAAATACGCACTAGCTATATCAGAAATCTAAATGATTATCATGCCGGGCTTATGGAGTGCCCAACAGTATTGGAATATGGAGTGCTCTCAACAGTATTGGAATATGGAGTGCTCTCAATTTGGGCATAGTTTATGTTATATTTTGCTTTTAGTTAATAGTTTAAACTTACATGCAGCTAAAAGAAAGCGACCCACTGATGAAGAACCTGCCATTCGAAGACCCCAGGAGTGCAGGTTTTGTCATAAGACATTTGACAAAACGCAAGCCCTTGCTGGACACATGAATCGCCATCACAAAGGTAAAACTAACCCAGGAAGTTTTTTAGGTTCATATTTTTAGGTTTATGTGTTTTAAAGGTAAAACTTTAAGTTCATATTTTTAGGTTTATGTGTTTTTATAAGCATGCCAGTACATTTGTGGCGATTGAATGAAAATCGATAGTTGTAGATAGCTGCAGTACACTATTTGCATTAGAATTCCTCAATTTTTTCGGCAGGGTTTTCTGGAAACCGTTGTTACCGTTTAAACTTATAAATTGTAGTTGTTTAGTTAAACTTACAAATTTTAGATGTGGAGGGGCTTTTAATTTTAGGTGTTCAAGGGTTTTGAAATGAGCTGAAACCATTTTTGTTTTAGAAAACTATATTAAATGTTTATGGGTTTTTAATTTTAGGTGTTATGGGTTTTTAATTTTAGGTGTCCAAGGGTTTTGGAGTGATGTAAAACCATTTTTGTCTTAGAAAACTATTGTTTGGTTGAGATTTTAGAAACACTATTTTACTAAGCTTAAAAATGATCAAATGCAAGAGCTTTATACAGTTAGACAAAATAAACCAACCATTACTAAGCTTAATTAACTGACAAAATAAACCAACCACATCAATAACAACAGTATTAAAATACCACATTTCATGTTGTAAAACCTCAAAAAAGGAAAACATCCACAGGCAAGGTATTAAAGTTCATTAATGAGAAAGCAAAGATCAACCTCACAGTCAACTCTCTACATTGAGTATCCCAGACAACTCTCTACATTGCTTATCCCAGCCATAGGCTATATATAAAATTAGTTACATGAGTAAACCTTTAAGATTATGGCAGTTATAATGAGAAACCTAACCTCCCATAAACACATTAGATTAATTGTCATTTAAAAGTACTTTAAAAAAGAGTTCACAAACTGAATGAAATTGTTCCAAGCTAATCAATATTTTATGTAAAACACCTTAATAACAGTGCCTCAAGACTACTTAAACCATCTGATCATATCAATATTTATCCACGATATGCCCCTATCTCAGCCTTAGCACTCAGATCTGTCACTTTACCAGCTTAAACTGCACATGCACCTTCATCCACGGCCTTGCGTTAGTGTTAGGCTAATGTAGTAATCGAAGGTATAACCTTGCTTGCAGAGAACTACAGAGAACTTACCTTCGATCAGACTCTCTTAGTTCACTCCATCCCATTTGTCTGTCATCCATCACTAGAGTGGCTGTTCCATCTCTTCAGGGTCTCCCAAGACGTGAAGTAAAGAGCTTGCTTAAACGTCTAGCTAGTGGATATTCTTGTAGTGTAAATATTTTTTTTAAATTTTATAATTTTTTATATAAATATTTTTTACAAAGATCAATATAAAAAGATTTATGTTTATTTTTAATTTTATAACTCTAAATGCAGGAAGGGGCGCTGAGAACTTGAAGAATGCTCAGGAGCTTGTAATTCGCAACGTAACCACACTTCAAACGGAATTGTAACTATATACTGATCCATTAAAACTTATTGTAAATATTTTGTGCTAATAATTAGACAGATGTTTATTCTAATTGACAATTTGTCCTCTTTCATGAAAATGGTAAATAAAAAATTGTATAGCTATTCAAAGCTTTGCGAGTAATGCAACGGATTTCAATTTTTTTTTGGGTCTTGGGCAGGCACAATATCGGTTTGTTGGGGTCTCCATCTTGATAGCCAAAACGGAGCTGACTAAACTTGGGTTTAGGGCTCAGTCGATATTCAAATTTCAAATTTTCACGCCGACCACTTTTCTTTTTCACCAATCGGGTGAAACTTGTCTATGTCAGACTAGACAAGTTTATAAATTTTAGTCGGTCTTCACTCAACCAAAATTACTCCGACTTACTTGTCTGACCAATTTTTACCTCGACCACTTTTACTCCAACCAAGTCGGCTGCTTTAATCGGCTAACTCACCGACCACTCTAGTCGGCTCACTTTGGTCGAAATCTACAGGATATGTTTCTTAGTCTAAAGACTTAAGAAATTACAAATGCTTTTCACCTGTGAGTAAAATGAAGTAAAATAGACACATTTACAAATCCAAATAACTTATGAGAAACATGTGCCAAATATGTAGGAAGACTTGAGTCGACCAATGTGCCGTAAAACCTGGAACTTTCACGCAGTGAGATTTTTATGGGTTCTTGTTCTTTTACCTATCAGTAACTGTAAAAGACATTTACAGAAGTAAATCTAGAAATATATGCGGCCAACTAATCATGCATTCAACCACAAACGACTTCATATATTAACTATGCTGAAATAACAAAGTACTACAAACTTGTCGGTTACAAAATAGTCGGTCCAGACTTGTCCGACCAGACTCGTCGGTCTACAGAGCTTCAGCTCGTCGACTAAATTGCATGTACAGAAGCTTGAGCTTTGACTTCTCTTTCTCACCCTGAGTTCCTCTGCTCTGTGTGACTGTCTCTGTGTTCCTGTGTTTTTTTAACTGATTTACAAAAAATGCTTCTTCTATTTATAGGCAATTTGAAACTTGCTACAGCATGGGTCGACTGACCTGCCATTCAAGACTGTAATTACAATCTACCTAACAACTTAGCTTCTGAAATAAATTCGACTGGACTGAGCTACCTACTTGTGGACTTTTCCTCCTTGTCAGACTGACAGACAAGATTTCGACTTGTACGGCCTCTGACAAAGTCGGCTGGAAGTTGCGTACTGATCTGCGAGTAATTACATTTCTCCAACACTCCCCCTTAATTATAAGCAGATGGGGTTTTTAAAACAAAATTATAAAATGTCTCAGAGCTTAGACATGCTTTGTTTATGACAGAGTTCACTGTGGGGAACTTGTCATTCCAAGATAACTACGCAGATACTGGAATGTGTCATTTGCCAATGGCTTTGTGAAGATGTCGGCCAGCTGGTCTTCAGACCTGCAAAATTCCAAACAAATTTCCTTGCCGTTCACCAACTCTCTTATAAAATGAAACCTTGTGTCGATGTGCTTGGTTCTCTTGTGAAACACATGATTCTTTGATAATGCTATGGCTGAATTGTTGTCACAGAAAATTGTTGTCGGTTCTTGATGGTTCTGTGACAAGTCTTTTAAGACTCTCCTCATCCAGACAGCTTGACATGCAGCACTTGTTGCTGCAACATACTCTACTTCAACTAAAGATAGAGTTACTATGGGTTGTTTCTTTGAAGCCCATGAAACAACACCTGTACCAAAATGAAATGTGTACCCAGATGTGTTTTTCCTGTCATCTATGCTACCTCCATTGTCACTGTAA
>LPNX010638512.1:0-10208 GCA_001517045.1 Pseudotsuga menziesii | reverse complement strand
ATAGGAATTTTGCTAGGTTTTCTTCCCCTTGAGAGTTTCCCATGATAAATATTATGTCTATTTTGTGATTGTGTTTCTTTAAGTGATTCTACATATGCTACTGTTTTGAATTTGGATTGAAAAATAATGATATATAGTCTAGCATATGAAATATTAACATGGTATCAGAGCTATCCTGAATAGGACAACTTTCACAAGGTGAAACTCTCGCTCCTCTCCCTCGGGAAGAAATTAGGGTTTCTGCAAAGTTTGGAATTTGGAAGATCTGCTTGCATAGAAAGTTGCGCCTCCCTAGAGCGCATCTATTGATCCCACGATCGAATTTTTTTGGGTGGTTGAATCTCTAGGAAATCCAAACCCTATTTTAGCATGAACTAAAAAACTATAGAAAACTAGAACCAAAAATTTTGCATAAATACCTCATAAGTAATATTTGAAGGGTGAAGAATTGGGATTTCCATAAATCAGTTGGACCAACAAACTCACCTCATGCAAGCGCATCTCGTGGCAAGGTCAGCTTTTCATTTTTAGAAATTTCAATTTTTAGTGACCTGCTAGATAGGATGGCCCCAAGCACTAAGCTTAAGAAAAAACTGGAAGGAATAGAAAACTTACTAGCATGGAAGTATAGCATTGGTCTCATTCTGAAATAGAGTGGTCTTGAGAAGTACATCAAGGATGAATTTGCACAACCAATAGAAGTTGAATCTAAGGAGAAGCATGAAAAAGACCTCATCAAGCCAATGAGGATCATTGTTGATTCTATCAAAGATCACTTGATCCCTCAAGTGTCATCTAAGAAGACAACAAAGAAAATGTATGATGCACTTTCCAGAATGTATGAGAGAAGGAACATCAACAAAAAGTATGAAATTTGACAAGGTATGGGAAGATTGCATTAAATAAGAAGCAAGAGTAGCTAACAAAGAAGATGATCAGGCTCTAGCCATCCATACTTAAGAAAGAAAGAAAATCAAACTTCAAGAAGGGTAGTGACAAAGCTTCAAATAATAAATTTCAATAGAAAAGAGTAAATAAATATTGCTCAAAGTATCAATGATGTAACAGTCATAAGATAGGAAACCTTTCTAGAGAGTGTCCATCACGAAAGAAGAACAACAACAAAAGACATCATGCTCATCTAGCTGAAGATGAGGAAGAAGAAATCCCTCGAAAGAGGCTAACAGGAGAAGAAAATGTAGAAGAATATGTACTATTCTCTGCATTATCTAGGTCTATAACACATGGAGAAGACACATGGATTATTGGTAGTGGTGCTTCAAAGCACATGATAGGGAAGAAGAAAACTCTGTCAAGACTCGAAGAAAAGAGCTCTTCTCAGAAAGAATCATTAGGAGATGACTATCAAAATTCCATCAAAGGTATTAGTGAATCAAGCTACAAGCTTGACTCTTGGACTTCTATGAAGATGAAGGAAGTACTATATGTACCAGGTTTGAAAAAGATCTTACTTTCCATCTCAGCTCTAGATAAGAAAGGATATAGAGATGCTTTTATAGATGGAAAAGTACTTATGTGGTCCAAAGGAAAGATACTTAAAGATGTTGTGGTAATTGGTGAAGAAGAAGGAGTAAATCAAAGGACATCTAGAGACAACCCTTGTCCATGAGACTACTACATCAAGTGAACTATGACATAGGAGGCTTTCTCACATAAACTACAAAGAACTGCCCTATGTGAGCAAGGCGGTAACAGGGTTACCAAATATAAAGATTGTTCATGAGGGAACTTGCAAAGGATGTGCAAGAGGAAAGAACATCAAGAATCCCTTTCTGAAAAGTGAAACAAAGACTTAAGGTGCATTGGAATTAATTCATTCTGATGTGTGTGGTCCTAATTCCTCCATATCCTTAAGTGGATATGAATATTATGTCACATTTATTGATGACCATTCAAGAAAGACATGGATATACTTCTTGAAGAAAAAAAGTGAAGTGTTTGGGAAATTCAAGAAATTCAAAGCCTTGATAGAGAACCATTCAAAAAGAACAATAAAGACACCGAGATAAGATAATGGTGGAGAATATACTTCAAAATAATTTGAAGCATTTTGCAAGGAGGCAAGAATCAACAGGGAACTAACCACTCCCTATAATCCTCAACAAAATGGTGTTGTAGAAAGAAAGAATAGAATTATTATGGAAGTAGTGAAAACAATGATTCATGACTAAGACCTCCCCATGCACCTATGGGATGAAGCAACAAGAACAGTCGTATATGTCCATAATAGATTATATCACAATTCTCTTCGATTCAAGACTCCTGAAGAAATGTATACATGAAAGAAACCCGAAGTCAGCCATCTCAAGATATTTGGTTGCCCAGTATATGTACATATTCCAAAAAAGAAGAGAACCAAGTTGGATCCTTCTAGAAAGAAGGGAATATTTGTTGCATACTGTGAAGTTTCTAAAGCCTTCAGGATATACATTTTAGTATTCCATCATATCGATATTAGCAAGGATGTAACATTTGATGAACAGACAACTCTTAAGAAATTTGGAAGGTGTCAACTTTAAAATGTACATGAAGAGGATGTACCTCCTAGAATGATAGAAGTTGAACCCTATCCTAAAATAGTAGCATCTGAAGATCATGATATGATAGAACCTCAGGAACCCCCTACTATGGATATGTCTCAAAAGAAAATCCTGCTTGGAAAAGAGAAATAATACAAGAAGCATAGAGATATGGAGCTTCAAAAGGCTCCACAAGAATAAGAAAAATATCAAAGCCATACTCCAGTTATGTATATTTGATGTGTGAACTTGTAGATCAAGAACCCACCAGCTATGAGGAATCTTCATAGAAGAAAGACTGGGTGGACGCAATGATGAAAGAATACCAGTCAATAATGAAGAATGTTGTTTGGGTTATAGTACCCAAACCAAAAAACAAGAGTGTGGTATCTTCAAAATGGATATACAAGATCAAACATGGTACTGATGGAAGTATTGAAAAGTACAAGGAAATATTTGTAGCTAGAGGATTCTCTCAGAAAGAGGGGATTGATTATGAAGAGACATTTTCTCTAGTAGTAAGGTACACTTCCATCAGAACCTTCATGGCACTTTCTTCCATCATGAAGTGGGATCTACACCATATGGATGTAAATAAAACCATCCTGAATGGTATGATTGAGGAAGAGGTTTACATAGAACAACCACAACTATTTGAAGTCGAAGATAAAGTGAATCATGTATGTAAGTTGAAAAAGGATCAGTATGGACTGAAATAAGCTCCTAGATCTTGGTATGGTAGAATAAATAGCTTGTTGACAAGATTGGGCTTCACCAAGAGTAAAGTTGATCCTAACATTTCCATGAAGTTTATGGATGATGAACCTTTCATACTATTACTGTATGTGGATGATCTATTTCTGAAAGGAAATGGGAAATAGATCATGGAGAGCTAGAAGACGATAGCCAAATATTTCGAGATGAAAGATCTTGGATTGATGCGTTATTTCCTCAGGTTGGAAGTGTGGTAGAGCCTGGAAGGAATATTTCTGAACCAGGGAAAGCATACAATAAAAATATTGAAAATATTTGATATGTTGGATTGTAAATCCATGGATACACCCATGGACACCAACCTGAAGTTGTTATCTGATGAGTCATCAAATTTAGTGTACATGACTCAGTACAGATAGATCATTAGGCCATATGTATGCTTTGTTGTGAACACCTTAAGTCAGTATCTAGTTAAACCTACACGGGTTCACTTGATAGCTAAAAAGCATCTGATGAGGTACCTAAAAGGTATGATAGATCTTGGACTTTACTATGGTAGAGAACATGACTACAGATTGTATGGATATACGGATCCAGATTGGGCATGAAGTGCCACAGATAGGATGAGAACCTAGGGAGGATGTTATTGTCTAGGATCCACCATGATATCATGGTTTAGTAAGAAACAGTCCAGTATTTCTCTCAGTACAGCTAAAGCAGAGTACATATCAGCTTGATCTGCTAGTTGTGAAGCGATATGGCTTCGAAAACTGATGTATGGACTATTTGACATGGATTTGGATACCATAATGATGCTTATTGACAACCATAGTTATATAAAGATGACAAAGAATCGTGTGTTCCATGATAAATCAAAGAACATAGAAATACAATACTTTTATATAAGGGATATGGTATAAAAGGGTTCTATAAATCTCCAGTGTGTGAGTACTGATGAGTAAGTTGTTGATGTGTTGACCAAGCCTCTATCTCGAGTAAAGTTTGAATATTTATTTGACAAGCTTAGTGTAGTTTGAAAAGACTTTCCTCGCAAGGAGGAACAGTGATGATACTACAAAATTTCCTTGCAAGAATGAATGATGAAGATATGGACCCTCTTCGGAAAGGAGGAACAAGTAGAAGATATGGACTCTCCTCTAAAAGGAAGAATAGGTCGAAGATATGAACCCTCCTTGGATAAAGGGGGAGTAGGTTGATGATATGGATCCTCTCGAAAAATGGGAAGTGATGATAATACTGCCATCGATGAAGGATGATAGTGAAGCTCCAATATGAAAGAGGCCAAGTACACCTAAAGATGCTAACAAGGTTCGACATTCACTTGTGGGAAATAGTATCCTCTCTTGAGGATGGTATTGTAGGTATAACACTCATTTCATGAGAGTGGTACTTACTATCTAAGGATGGCCCTGTAGACGTTACTCTTGCATGGAGAGTACCCACATTCATTTGTGGATACCGCAGTATAACATTCACTTGTGAATGGTCCTTGATTTAGTGCTAAAAATTCTTGTGTTAGATGTTGTGGGTTTCATACAATTTATCATTATCTTTTGTTTGCATTAATAGAATTCTCTTAGGGTTTTATGATGTAGATTTAAATCTTTTCATAAACTCAGAAATTTCATCTTAAATCTTTAGATTTACAAATAGGATTAATAAAATAGCTTTGAGTGCTTTCTAGTTTAATAAACAAGGTATGTTGTAGAGATTATTTACGTAGGTTAGAAAATTTTGACCAGAGAATGTAATTCAATATTCTTTTTAAATTTTAGCATTTTAATATAGGTATTTCTTATGTGCTCAAATTAGGTTCAGTTGGAAATTCAGATAAATCAAGAAGTTTACTATTTGTTGGAATTTGAAATCACAGATTTTGCTTGAATAATGTTCCTTTGTTAGAATATTTTCATTTGATCTCAAATCAAACATTTTCATTTGAATAGATTGTGTGGTGATTATAAGATCTGGTAATAGTTTGTGTGAATTGGTTATTAATTTAATTTTTAGCTTACAAATCTGAGAATGATTGTGTGCTTAGTTCTTTTATATTTTATTAAGAATAGAATTTTGTTGGAAATTATTATATTCTTGACATAATCAATAGAATAGTGTTATAAAAAAGGCTTAAGAAGTTTGATAATTTCATTTCTTGTGGATTGAAAAACAACATATAGATACATATCTTAATTTAGGACCCTGTTGTAAGATATGTTAATTAGTTACATGGTAAAGTTATGATTGTTTCATATTTATGGTAAGATCAGTAGTAGATGTTCTTTCTTGGATTAAAAGAAAACCAAAGTAGTTGTAATTAGTTTTGGAATATTCCCTTGATTCTTGATTACATAAAATAAGTGATTGAATCTTTTTGTAGAGTAGATTTTTGTATTATTTATTTTCATCATTTATTGATTAAATGAATAAATGGTGTAGTGTAGATTGTGATTTTGTTATCATTGATAGGAGTTGATTAGAGTAAAATTATCATTTCCTGAACTACCATAGGACCTTAACTTAGGTTGTCTTACCTCGAACAAACAGTGTAGTAACTCGAAGTTTACTTACCTTGGTCGATAATTGAATTAAAGGTAAATTTATTTATTATATATATTTTACCTGACATTTGTGGTGCCATTGTTGGGGAGTTTCTCGAAGGTGAGATAGTACTATTTGATCTATTTATTTTACTAATTTGGTAGTTGTTTTATGTTAAGTGTGGTTAGATTCTCCAGATGGAAGAGAAGGGACGATAAGATGAGAGGTAAGAACCTGCATACCTGTTATAACAAGTTATTTCAAATCCATTTGCAGTTTAAGTATTTTGATTTCATTTGTTAGATAAAGTAGTTATTGATGAAAATTTTGTCATTCACAGTAGAAAGTTTTTATGAGACCTAGGGATAGTAGAGGTAGATACACCAAGATTAGTTCTCAAAATCCCCCTATTTTTTGAGATAGAACTCCATCATCATCAAGAAACCCAGGAGAGAGAGGTACACTAGTAACCAAATAGAAGAAAGCAATACACAAGAAATTGTAGGGAAAAGATTAGAGGAAACAGTCAAATCAAATTCCATTGGAACAAAAACTGAATCACCTCATAAAGAACTATTAGCAGCACCTGAGGCGTCTGAAAGTGCTAAAATTTCACCTATAAGAGAGGATCCTAACCTATAAAGCATAGTGTATGTAGAGAAAATTAATGCTTTATTTAGGAATATGTCAGATCCAGTAGTTTCTCAGGTAGAATCCACACTAAGCCCGCCAGAACCAACTAAGGGAAATACATTTCCCCAAACCAGGCCTAGAATAGAACTGTGGGATATCACATCATCCTCAAGGGAAGGAAAGATAAGCTATATTTTGTTCGATAATCCACTCATAATGGGAGACCGTGAAGAGGAAGTAGAAAAAGAATGGAATACTGAGACAACCTTTAGATTCCCAATTATGGATCTTGTACAAAATGTCAATATGAAAAAATACAATTATCCTCATTACCTATATTTTATGGCAAGAGTACTGAAGATCTAGATACTTTTTTGTTCGAATTTGACATATTATGTCCAATTTATAACTATCTCCATGATTCCCAGAAGCTAAAGTTATTTCCTACTACTCTTACAAGTGTTTCACTTCATTGGTTGACAGGTTTAGGATAATTTAGTATAAGGACATGGGACGAAATGAAAAATGATTTCCTAAAAAAGTACCAGGATTAGTGTAGGTCTAAGTATGCCCACCGTGACATTTTTAAAATGCAACAAGAAGAAGAAGAAAGTCTAGAAGACTTTATGGAGCGATTTAATTACATTCTTCAAAAATCTAAGTATAATACCCTCCAAGTCGATGTTGTGAGAACAATCTTCCTAAAGGGAATTTTGGAAGAGTACATAGAAATTCTCAACCTCATGGATTCAGGTGATATCTATCACATGTTATTTGATGAAATTTGTGAATTGTGTAGAAAATACTCCCATAGCAGAGAAAAAAATGGAAATTCTGTTAGGGATGGTGTTCCTCAGGCCTCTAAGTCAGTAAATACTAGTGGAGTCAATGAGAAACTGGTTGTACTTTTTCTACCACCGATACTGGTAAGATCCTAACCTCCAAATGCACTTCCACTGGAACTACCACCTTGCACACGACCCCCAGCATTCAAACCGCCTAGTCTAGAGATTCATTCCCTGCCCTTCCATGCAAAAGAGTTTTCCATGGTCGTAAGCTGAGCTTCTATCTCAGTGATTTTAGTTTTCATGGTATGGAATGCAACCCATGCATCAGACCAGTTGCTGAGCATGTCCTCAATGAGGTTGCAGAGCATATTCTTCATAATCCAATAATGATTGATTTGTATACCATCCTCGCCGGTCTAGAGCTTCTGGTTGAGGACACAATTAGGGCGCTTGCATGAAGTTGGTTCCACTTTTTGGTGCCACTTAGGAAATCAGAAACACACTTCCGAAGTGCAAATCAAGAACACATGCATTATTGATGGTACGTTCAGAATAACCCGAGCCCAAACACAAGGCTAAGGTTCATGAAAATGTATCGCATATGTGTTTTTTAATGTTAAATATCGCATATGCGATATATTGCATATGCGATATGCAATATTTACAAAACACATATGCGATATATCGCATATGTGTTTTGTAAATGGTGTATATCGCATATGGTGGTACGAGGAACCAAAAAAACAATTTATTAATAAAGGATACAACTTTGGTGGTTTTCTCCCTCTTTGGATTTCCATTTAAAATCATTATGTATTGTGCATTTCTATTGAATGGTTGTTGAATGTTTTATTAATGTGTGATTATTACTTGAAGTGATGAAGTTAAAGTTAGTAGAAGTGTCTAATACGGATTCACCCCCCTCGCTTCTCAACATCTATAAATATTCAAACAATTGGTGTCAAAGCATGTTTTATTCACATAGTTTGACAACTAGAAGACATATCCCATAGATTACTCATGGATTTTTAATTAGTATATCCTAAAATAGTTACCTTTTTAAATGGAATAGATTATGTACCATGGAGCATAAGAATAGAGGCATATATGCAAGTTATTGAGCTTGACATTTGGAGTGTAGTTCATAATGGATACACAAATCCAAAGAATCAACCAAAAGGTTCAATAACAAATAATATACACAAAGACAATCCAAAGAAAATGAATGCAATTTTGAATGGCCTATCATATTGTGAGAAGAACAAAATGGGACAATGGAATTAAACTACATAGCTCTGGGAGAATATATACTATCTTTATTCAAAATAAACTCTCTCAATAAAATGAGGTACAACCCAAAACAAATCATGAAGCCATTGCGAGAAAAAGCAAAGTCTCCAAAGATAAAGAAGACTTTGAAACCAAAGAATAAGTATATTTATAGGAAGAACTTATTAGTTCTCTATGTGAACTAAGGAAAGATGAAAGAGAAAACTAATCATTAATGGAGCAATTGCAAAAGTATCAAGATGAATATTATATTTCAAAAGAAGGGACTAAAAGATTAGTTTTGGATGTTATGCAACCAAGTCCCATAAATAACACACAAATAGTAGAAACATGATAAAAGAGAGTAATCCATTCCTGAATAATGAAGAACACAGATAAATAACAATCCTCTTTGAGGGAGGAACCTCCTTACACAATGTAATTATGTACCCAAGACAAGACAATATGCAATGCTTACTAATACGGGAATATCACCTTACTATATATAGGAGACATATGTGTACAATAAAAACTAATAGACCCAAGCCTACATCACTAATATGTAATACACTGCTATATAGGAGGTAAACTGTGCCACACTATAGGGGGAACTATGCCTAATAGGGGGAAATGTTCCCAACATTTAGGTCTTAACATTGGATTGAAATAAAAAATTGAAAAGACACAACAAACCTTGACAAATAAACTAGAGGAGAAGGAAAAAAATTGCAAGCACGAAAATGAAATTATCTCCCTAATAAAGGAACTGAAACAAATACATAAGAACCATGAATAATTTGAAAATACCATTGTTGGTGTAAGAAAAGTCAAATAGTAGATCTGCCAAGAAAATTGATGAATACCTAACAAGTCAACTTCAAGAGAATAAATAACTTTTTCAAAGGAAAGAGTTTGAGATCCTTTCTATATAGAAGAAGATTTGGATAAGATAGTTTCCCAGTTGGAGACAAATTCAAAATTTGAGAAGAGCACCATGATTTGAGATAAAATATTTGGTTGTTAAATATCTCCACATGAAAAGCATAGTCTTTCTTTTGACAACAATCATAACACCGTTGAAGAAATATTCAAGTCAATTGAGGAGAAGACTAAAATCAACACAAATGCCTTTAAAATCCCTAATTGAAATGAATACACCAACATTGAATGGAAGCATAATCATCCAAGGTATTATAGAAGCAAGCACAAGAGGGATGCACTTCCCATGAGACAACATACACTTAGTTAAAAAAAATCCTTAGTTCCTTACTTTTCAATATCGCATATGCAATATATATCGCAAGTGCGATATTGAAAAGCAAAAATAAAAATAAAATAGAGGCCGTAGGCCCCTCAAATCTGATTTTCATAGGATCGGGACAGCAAAAAACCGTAGGAGCGAAATAGCGCAAGTGCGATTTGCGTTTCACCTTTTCGAGGTCGAGGTCGAGTTTGAGGTGGATTGCTCCAATGGCAAGTAAATGATAGATTATCATTTTCATTTAGTCTTCCATTCTTTAATTTTTTTTCATAATTTCATTTTTTTTATAATTATTTTGAACAAATTTAAAAAAATAATTGAATGTGAACAATCAAATAATTATTATAAGTAAAATAACTTGTAGTTTTTTGTTTAAATCTTAACAGACAACACAAATGAACAACACAATGTGGAAAACCCACCCTATAATAACCCACAACAACC
>LPNX010638510.1:37928-110367 GCA_001517045.1 Pseudotsuga menziesii | reverse complement strand
ACCCCTTCGGATTAAGAGGGGGATTGTTAGAATAATCCGTCAGGATTATTGTAAATAAATAAAAAATAGGAATATGAATAGATAGGAAGCCAAACAGGCTTATCGGAAGGTGAAAACCAACCACCAGGAGATTTGTATAAGTATAAGCTTTTGCATTGGAATAGTTAATCAATCGGGAGTTATTACCAACACTTCCAAACATAAAATGTTAAGAAATTTAATCAAGCAACACATCCAAATATCATGATGATCCAAGAAATGAAATGCAACGGGGAAACCCTTTATAAAATTCTCACCAGATGTTGGAAACA
The DNA here is from genome assembly GCA_001517045.1 of Pseudotsuga menziesii. NCBI lineage: Eukaryota > Viridiplantae > Streptophyta > Pinopsida > Pinales > Pinaceae > Pseudotsuga > Pseudotsuga menziesii. Next base: position 110,056 of record LPNX010638510.1, on the reverse strand, counting down.
TGCAAAATAAATAACGATGGAAACTCAAGGAATTTGGGGGGGGGGGGTGGCTCTAATATGGAATCCCAACACCCTTAGAACTGAAGACAAATTCTCTAATTGCAACGCTGTAATAGGAAAAAATCATATTCTAGGTATTGATTATTCAGGGCTCATTAGCAATGTCTACGGACCCCAACCCCTAGACCACAAACTTGCCCTTATTCAATACGTAACTACTCTCAATATAAATATCACCATACAAAATTGGATTCTAGGTGGTGATTTAATATGATAACCAATCTTTAGGGGAAAAAAGAAGGAATTAAGTGCATGGAATGGGATTGCTTAGCGTTCCAAGCCTTCAATCAAGATTCACATCTAAATAAACTAATCCTAGGGAATGGAACTTATATTTGGAATAATATATGAGTATGGTATCATAAAATCACCTCTAAACTTGACCGATTTTTGGTCACTCTTGTAACCACAATTCTTCCTGCAACAGGATTAGACCATTGGTCCATCTACAAAGCCATTGAAATGGGAGGCCCCCCTCCTTCCATCCATTCAGATTTGAAAAACTATGGCTCAATCACCTTGATTTCAAAGAAAATATTAACAAATGGTGGAACAAGACGGATATTGTTGAGGGAACTATCATGTACAGATTCCAATAGTGGCTCAAAAACCTAAAATTTACACTCAAAACTTGGAACAAGAAGGTAGTAGGAAATATATTCAAAAATAAATAAGGAATTGAGGAGGAAATGAGAAACCTCCAATGCAATATTATCGAGCAAGGTTACACGGATGACTATAAACAAGTGTAGGAGAAAATCAACATCTAAATTCAAACCTACCAACAAGAGGAAACTATCTGGAAATAGAAATCCTAAACCATCTAGCTTAAGGATGGGAAAAAGAACACAAAATTATTTCATAATTCCATGGTTCAAAGGAGACAACATACCTATATATTCTACGTTAAAATTCTTAGGCACTTCACCTAGAGATGCATGAAGATATATAATATGAATTACTAAGCTTCTACAACAACCTCCTTATTGAAGCTGCTCTGAATAGAATTCCAGCTATTCGACAGATAACTCAGAACATACCCTCCCTGGTTACCTATGATCAAAGTATTAGTCTCCTTAGAGGAACCACAATTGAATAGGTTGAGAAAGTTGTCTTCGATATGCCAACGGGAAGATCTCCAGGACTGAAAGTAGTGGAGGTCTCCTATGCTACCAGATCTATGTTTGGAAAGTAGTGAAGGTCTCCTATGCTACCAGATCTATTCTCCTTGCCCTTAATGAAACCTTATTTACCTTAATTTCCAAATCCGCTCAAGTTGTGAAACCCTCTAACTTTAGACCCATTTCCCTATACAATGTTATCTACAAAATTATTACCAAAGTCATTGTGCTTTGCCTTAAAGCTCTCCTACCCTCCCTCATTTCACCAAAACAATCAGGATATGTTGTAGGTCAACAAATTCTAGATGGAATCATTAATGCTCATGAAGCCATTCATTCTCTTAAATCCCTAAAAAATCCAAGGATGGTTATCAAACTTGTCATGTCTAAATCCTTTGACAATCTCAATTGGAATTTCATCAAGCAAGTCGTTATAGCTTTTGGTTTTTGGGAGACCTGAACTAATGAGATCATGGCCTTAACCTCTTCAACCTTCTTTCTATCCTAGTTAATGGCTCTCATACTACTTCATTCTCTCCCTTTAGGTAATATAACAAGGATACCTTCTCCCTCCTTTTCTCCTTGTCCTAGTGGTAGAAGGTCTCAACTACTCTATCAAAGCAACACATGAGTCAAGAAACCTCAAAGGTATTAAGTTTTAGGAGGATTTGTCCCTCCTCTCTCATCTCCAGTTTTTTGGATGACACCATGATGATGCGTAAACCCTCCATATGGGAATCTCAAGAGCTTTTTTGAATTCCAAATCTATTTGGTGAGGTTTTAGGTACTGCCATCAACAAATACAAATCTCAATTTTGTTTTAACATAACTTTGATTGTGAAGAGAAGCATTATTTGTAAATTGGGTTTTTGACGGGGCTCCCTTCCATCCAAATATTTAGGATCTTTCTTAATAGATATGGTGATTAAAAATGCCACTTGAAAGGACCTTTTTAACAAAACTAGAGTGAAAATTTTCCAATTGGACTATCTGAGCTCTAAATTTAGCAAGACTTTTGGTCCTTCTCAAATCAGTATTGCAAGCAATGCCTCTTTACCTTTCTCTATCATGTCTACTCCTAAATACATTCTCAGATCCATTAGAAACCGTCAATGCTCCTTCATTTGGGGAGGATCCACCAAGGAAAGAAAGTGGACTTTGGTGGGATGGTTGACTATTTGCACACCAAAATCAATAGGGGGGTTGAGCCTAAGGGATCCAGAGACTCTCAATCAAGCTATCACAAAAAATATATGGTTGTGCAACCTAACTTTTAGAAACAACCAATGGATTAGCTTATGGAAGTAGAAGTACACTCCAAACATCCCTCATCAAGATCTCATCCATCTAGATGATGATATAAGTGGCTCTCTCATTTGGAATGTGGCATCTGCCTAACAGGGCCTAATCAAAGCTCATAGATTTTAGGAGATAAGAGATGGAAGGTTAACCCTCTTTTGGGAATATAGTTGGAAACAAATCCCACCAATCAACTCCACTGGGTACATTCATTAAATGCAAGATGAGTTAATCAATAATCAAGTGGCCATAGTTAAACAATACTGGGCTCCCAATATCTAAAACTTTGAATGAGAGACAATGGAAGCTGAAAAATCATTGGTTGAGAGTCCCCATGTTGGAGGTATGGAATAAATTTTACTTTGATTTGCAAACATGTCACTTTAAAATATCTGAATAATAGGACAAACTTAGATGGGTAAATCCATCAAAGGGGGGTTTCACCATTAAGGATCATTACTCCCTTCCACTAAGTCACATTAGTCTTCAACAAGATGGTATTTGGATCAAAATTTGGACCTCAAACCTTTGGCCCAAATATCAACTTGTCTCTAGCTAATTACGAAATGTCGTCTTCTTACTTGGGACCAACTTCTCAAAAGGGGATTCCTGGGACCCTTGATATGTGTCATGTGTTGAGTAGACCAGGAAACCTCAAACCATATTATGAACACTTTTCCTTTGGAAATATCTTTATGGTATAAAGGTTCCAAAGTTTTTTGACAATCTGACCATTGTCGAGAGTCTATTTACCAAAATCTAGAATCATGGTGACCCAAGCCCTTTAAGAATCCTCTTCTTAAAAGAATTTGGTAGCTCTTCCCTATATTCCTACTATGAACTATTTGGAAAGAATGCAGCCATCGAACATTCAAAAATAAATCTATGGCTCTTTACTCCTTTTGGATTACAATCATTAAATCAATTCACGAAACAATTCAATCAGAAACATGGACATTGAAGGATCTAAATTGCTTTGAGCAAGAACACCCCATTCTTCAATCTTGGAATATCATGTTTTGGGTGAATCATTCTCAATCTCCAAGAATTAATCACATGCCAAGATGTCCCTCCCATTGGTCTCCACCAACAATGACCTTTATCAAACTAAATTTTAATGGTACTTTAAAATGAAATCCCGAGGAAGTGGGGGTCAGTGGTGTATTCAGGAATAGTCCAAGAAACATTCTTTTGACCTAAAATGACTACATTGGCATCAACTCAAACAATGGAACTGACTCCAAGCAATGATTAGAGGATTTCATATTTCTAATTATAAAGGATGGAATACTTTGATCCTAGAAGAAGATTCCAAAATCTTGATACACATGGTCAACATGTAACAAAGTTGGGAAAACTATCTCCAAACTGGTGCCTTGAAACCATGCTTGAACAAATCCCCTCCATGATTACTCAATTTGATACTCTCATCCCCCAGCATGTCCCAAGAAAAACTAACAAGGTGGTTGATTGCTTAGATAATGCGGGTGCAAAGACACACACTCCAATGATCAGCTATTCATTAGAAGATATGACCCCCTCTTATCTTTGAGAGCAATGCAAATTTTTGGTAACTGAAGACATGTAAATCCCACATAGGGTGCCAAACCAATAAAAATCATGCGATGATCCTGTTGTCTCATGTGATGAGAGGAAACCGATGAATCTATAAGATGCCACCTCCTCCATGCAGAGCACAGATGGCTCCTGACTAAGCATGACCTCTCAAACGGGCGATAAGATGGCATACCTACAACTCACATGTATGAATTTATTGCTTCAGATCGTTCATAGGTTTGAATGGTTAAATCCCAATCCAAATTCGTAGCCCTCCTCAACAATAGTACCTACACTGGTCACCTCTGTAACCCTTACCATGATCATGATCATAATGGGCTATTATGGCACTCGAGATAGATATGGAAAACGACTCAAAAGAGTCTTTCCACCCTACATTTGAAATAGTCAGACCCATTGCTCTGTTACCACCAAGAGAGTGAAGGTTGTAATCATCCACTTAGTGCAGAGTGTCAAAGTCAATCCTAGGGTAGTGCTTATCATGGCTTATCGAAGAAAGGGAAAAAGGGGGGAACATCCAAAGCCCCAAACCTAGTCACCTCCCACATGAGAAGAGAAATGTTCACAATGCATGCATCCATAAGAGAAATTCGTAAGAAAATTCAATCCACCATCAACGACATTGAAGAAGAATCTAGGTTTGAGAGAGATTTTATTTTTTATGAAGACATTTGTTTGGAATTCAACAATGGATTGAAGACCTGGGTAATACTAGAACTCACACCTGTCTTTTTCAGAGAACCATGGTAGAGATGTGGACCCATAAATGGAAAGCGCCTATTGAGAGGGAAGAAGCCTATAACGAAATCCTAATACAAAAGGATGCAATGCAAACTCAGTTGGATTCTTTGACATAAAAAATCAAAGAAATTGAAAGGGTTCTGAAGTTGATTGTGAACAATATAGGTATTGATTCGAGCTCATGTCCTCACTCTAGTCATTCTCCATACTCACCTGCAACCATCTACTCTGGTGGATAGGATGACAACCCATAGTAAGGATTTCTCCACTTTTTCTTTAATTTGCTTTTTAGTTAGACACTGTTATCTAGATCAACTATGTTGCATAGACTGGTTTGGTATCATTGTTTTGTTTAAGTTTCTCCTTAAAGACTCTGCTACTTGGTTTTTTGTATGTATAACCTTAGAGATAGATACATTTGGATTACTCTTTAATGGTTTTGGCATAGCTCTATGGCATTTTTCCATTCAAGAGGTCCAAAATCTATGTTTAAGCTAGTTATAATTGTCAATGTTTGTAAATATTTTACTAGGGGATGAAAGGATCTTTTCTTAACTACAAAAAAAATTGTACATCCTTTGATTGCTTGTTCATGTATGTCAAAAACTCTTAGTCTTTCATTTCCATGGGACCATGGGAAATTAGTGCCATCTACATATCTTCTCCACTGCTTAAGTTTTAATGGGGAGGAATTGATAGCCTTTTCTTCGAAATATTCCATATAAATGTTTTCCACAACTCGGGAGAGTGGGGACCCCATTGCCACACCATTAGTTTGTTCATATCTTTTTAATATATTTTATCAACTAAACAACAAGGGCTCATCTCTCTTCGCCATGATTATGAAGGCCCAGGTATCTCTACCATTAACATTTGCATACATTTGAACATGACATAGTGTACAAAAATAAATCTTTATTAAGACGGGTTTCAATGTGGATCATTAACATCTCATATCTCTAAACACAATCACGGAAATATTTAGGGCTAAATCTCGCCCATGGGCTAATTTTGCATGTATTTTCCAAAAATGTATTTGCCAATTTCCATTTTTTTCTTAAGCCATTTCACCAAAATTCCATAGGATATTTTATTTGCTCTAAAAATCGTAAAAAATGTCTCGAAACAATATAAAATTCTTAAAAAGTTGAATATCTTTACATAAGTATTGATCCCTAAAATGTTCTCTAAATACAATTTCATTATATTACTCAAATAAGATAAATATTAGCATTGACTTTGGTTTATAACATCAAAATCTAAAATGAGACCTCATTTTAAGATGTTTCTAATAATGGGTTCAAACACATAAAACCTCATATACATAAAGTAAAAATTGGATGTCTTCTACTTTTCAAAGGTCTTAACCATTTTTTAACATTTAAAATTATTGCACCGAAGAGGCGCATTCTACAACCCAGTAGGGGGAGATGTGTAAGTCCTTTCATGCTCATCCTAGAGCTGACACGTGTACTTTTGAAAAAATAATAAATATTATAAAAAGATAACATGTCCGCTCAAACTAGTTTAAAACATTTACAACGACATATGTATTAAACTCCACAAATTAGATAAATTAAAATGCTTCCTCAACCTTTACATTCTAAAAATGGGTTTTGCAGAGAGATTTAATGCCTCTCGGCCCTTTATAGATCCCCTTTTAAGATGGATCTATGCTAGTATAATAGTGCAAACTTTTTTCTCTCACACTTCTTGGTTGTGAATACACAACCTAAAGTTTATAATTTTATGAAAAAAAAAGAAAAAAATGTGTCGGTAATAAACTTAGCCACCTTGTTATTGCACAGGTTGAGCTTAATTGCGTCGTTAGGCATTTTTCTCTATGAAGTTCTAATTGAAACCACTATTCACTTCGTCTTCCCTCCTGTGAATTAAATTATGCCACACATTTTCCAATAAAAAACTACCACATTAAGGATAATGCCGAACACTAGAGAATGCTTTAGGCAATCGATCTGGAGTTCGATTCCCGTTAGTTCAAGAAAGCAATTTACAAAAGAAGAGGAATGCAGAGGTGGTGGAGGATGTCTGCGAGCAATTCAATTCCCGGTGAGGTTTTGGACTGCGTGATAGGAAACCTGGAGGATCCACATGATCGCAGCATCGTTTCCCTGGTTTGCAATAGGTGGTACCACGTAGATGCTCTTGCTCGCAAGCATGTTACCATTGTGTTCTATTACACCATAAGCCCTTTGTATCTCAACGCTCGGTTCCCAGGGCTTGAGTCGTTGAAACTGAAGGGGAAGCCTAGGGTTTCCATGTTTAATTTGATTCCATTGGATTGGGGTGGATATGCAGAGTCGTGGATTAACCAGATTTCCAAGACATTTCTCTGCTTAAAGTCTCTTCATTTGCGTAGAGCGATCATTATGAATGAAGATCTCAGTCTTCTGTCTCGCGGTCACAGAAACATTCTTCAGGTGCTTAAGCTGGAGAAGTTCTCGGGGGTTTCAACTCTTGGGCTCCTCGCAATTGCACGGTCCTGTTTTCAACTCTATGGCTCCTCGCAATCGCACGGTCCTACACTTAATTTTCGCGATCTTTTCAATATTTAGCAGGCATAAAAGAAATCCCAATCTTTAATTGAAAGTCATATTTTGTGAATTATTCAACAAAAATCCAAAGTAAATACTCTTTTGGCTCAAACTTCTGCGACCATTTGCTTTATAACAGCGTTGTTAAAGAATTCAACGATCTTTGTATGTTTACAAATAATTCTTGTATTCAACGTGAATGCCAATATTATGTAAAGTCCGAAGTTAAGTGTATCTTTTTATTTTTATTATTTAATTTTTAATTTTTAAAAGGAAAGCGAAAGAATTTGTCTTTAACTTTAAAGTGAAGGCTTACAATATGCAAATCATTCTTACAAATCTACATGCAAATCATAAATGTAGGTAGTTAAATTTATTGAAAAATATGTTTGAGGTTAGAAGAGCAACATTAAATGTGATATCTGCATCACTTTATTTCTTCTTATAAAATTGTTTATATTGAGTACAAATAAATCTTTTTTTAATGAGAATGACGATTATATTTAAAGGGAAACCAAATAAGCATTCTGCAATAAATTCGATAATTTTGTTTATCTATTTGAGTATGGGGAGACCTCAAACAATAAGTAAAATCTAAGTGGGGACAAGGTCATGGTTTCAATATCTCCATTAGTTGGACTTGGGCAACTTTAAAAGAAGTTCAACTTTGTAAATTGACTATTACATGAGTTGATGAGAGAGCATTAAGACAAGCTCAACTCAAGTAAAAGGGATACTTCAAACAATGAGAAAAATCAAAATGAAAAAAAATTATGGTTTTGTTATCTCTTTTAGTTGAGCAACTTAAAGAGAAGTTCAACTTTATATTGACTATTAAATGATTTGAAAAGCGAGCATTAAGACAAGTCCATTTCAAGTAAAAGGGACACCTCAAGCAATAAGTATATAATAAATGTGGAGAAATGTTACGGTTTGTTTTTCAAATAGAACTTTGTGATAACATTTTTTTTTTAGTTGTATTTGGCTCCCTGTATTTGCAGCAACCATATAGTTGGGATGGGAGATCGAAATCCATGGCGTTGTACCTGGGCTGGACAAAATTGCCATATTTGATGACCTCTAGGATCAAATTCTCGTACAAAGAGGTCCAGCATGACCTACCAGTTGTTAGAACCCTAATACTCCTGACATTTATCCCCCAACTTTCACTTTGGAGTTTATGAAATCATTCGAGTTTTATCGTCGACAATCAACTTTTCAATTGGTCGGTTGTATACTGAGTTATCCTCCTACTGCTTTTCGGATGAATTGGTGGGTCATCCCAACACAACTGATTGGCAGTGGCTTATGCTTCGTCTGTAAGCCTCCACACATGATGATAACATGTGCGCTCCGAGCGCGCTTAACCATAATCATACTGCCTCACTTCAAAATGTAGTGCAACTATATGGAGCCCAAGGCGTCTGAGGAAGTGTCAAATATATAATACTATTATCGAATAAAATCATTTTTCGTATTATTAATTTGAATTTGATTTGATTTAACTATCTTTTAAGCGTTGTACTTCATAACACTGAGCATGGAATACCCCAAGCCACTAGGACACACGACATGACCACTTAATCCAATTATTGTATATACGGCACGTGGTAGAACTTTGTCCCTCCAATTCAGTTGTAGAATGTGTGCCACATGGCATCCCCTCCCTCATATCCAATCGTCAAACATGCACCACGTGGCATCACATGTCTCCAATCCAAATATCAGATTGACTTTGTGTTGCAGACCAAAATACCATCAAATCCAATCACCAAATCTGTGCCACGTAGCAGACCTAGGACATCACATCCAGTGTCAGACGTGTGCCAAGTGGTGGACCCAAAACCATCAAATTTGGTCATTTGATATACGCCACGTGGAATACCCCGAGCCACTAGGCCACATGCCAGAGCCACTATTCACTTTCATCGTCCCTCATGCTAATCACCTTTCACCATGTGTCATTTTTATCTCCCAACCACATGAAGCTCAAACTCAAACTCCTCTGCAAACAAGGGCTTCAAAGGCACAAAGAGAATTCTTAATAAAACTCTCACAGCTGATCCTTTGAGGCTATATGTAGTGGAGGTAAATCTTGAGCAAGAGCGATTATTGAAGAAGATGAGGAACCTTTAGTAGGTGGAGTTCAAGAAGAGGATGTTAAAGCATAGGATATTGCTTCCGGATCGATAAGAGAAAGCAATGGCAACATAGTAGAAGAATTGACCAAAGAACCTGATAAGCATATATCCTTGGAGGAAGCTTCTAAAGACAAAAATGGGGATGAAATTGAAGGGGAAGAAGTTGAAATCGATGATTGGATATTTGAATTTGCTTAATTGTTTTTGCACACACGTACGCATTAATCCAGATGCACACTTGGATCTGCATGAACTAGGGATGGAGTTATGCTCTGAGACAATGGAAGAAAGTATTACTTGGTTGAAGTATTCCCTTTCTTAGAGGACTCCCAGCATAGGTTTCATAACAACCTTCCTTGGAAGAAAGTTCATAGAATGACTTGTTTGGGGCATGATGATAAATTGTCAAAAAATATCAGAGTTCAACTCTTGATCCTCTTTTGATTCAAATGGCATACCAATCAAAATAAATGTATCAGCAAGGCCATGAACACCAATGCCAATAGGTTTATGACACATATTTTATTTCTTTGTAGTTTCCACAGGATAGTAGTTCACATTAATGATTTTGTTCAGGTTTTGAGCAAATATTGATGTGACCTCTCGTAGCTTGTCAAAACCAAAGTAGCAATTCTTAGACCCAAGCTACCAAAAATATTAGAAGGATGAGACTCGATAGGAACACCCTTTTCTCTTATGAATCTTGACAAAGAAAGCGATGCCAAATTACAAGCTGAAATTATTGTTAGGATAGCATACTGAATTATTGTTAGGATAGTGTACTGAAATTACAAGATAAAGAATTTTCTCCCCCTTCCATCTCGTTTTGGTTTATTTGAATAAACTTTTCAAACTTCAAAAACCTGATACTCAAAGTCTTTTAGGGAAATTATGTTACTTCTCTTAGCATTACCAGATTCATTATGTAAATTCCATATCAATTCGCTAGAGGAAGAAACTTTAAAAACATCATAATTTTCCAACATTACTTCATTCATGACCCCAATGAAATCTCAAACCATAGACATGGTTATAGAGTGTACTGGCTCAAAAGTCTTCCTTACTTAGCTTCGATTAGCATTACTATTGTAGATTACCGATATCTTCTTGGGATTTCCAAGCCACCCATTAGTGACTTCAAATGCAACGAAATATTTTCCTTGATGATTGCAAATCCTATGATCCATATTTTGTAATTCAAACTTAAGGTATAATGTTTTGGTATATAAATTATTCTTTAAATTGTATGACTTCCTTTGAAATATTGCAAGCCTTGTTTGCTTCTATATCTGCTTCCTTATCAAGAGTTCTCAACACATGAAAGAACCTTTTCCCATCGAATTACTCTTGTCTGCAAGATTAGATTTTAAGTTGAGATACAATATTATGAACATAGAATTTCCTACAACCAAGAGATTTTGGCCCTACCACAGTGCCATTGTTGAACTGGTTATTTGTTTGACATTTCTCTCAAACCCCATGCATATGTTGTCTCAAGATTCCCTTTGAACAAGCACCCTCTGTTCCTGCCAACCCTGAATGATGAAATTTCTATCATTAAGCAAAAAATTATTTATAATTTGCACAAATTAGGATGATTTTTTTGTTGTCTTGTATGAAGCTATCAACTAGGCTTATTAGTATTTTATTCATGGATTAAAAAAGAGGTCATACTTTGTTTTTCTTGGATTGAGAAAGAGGTAGTCTTTGTTTTTATCTTTTCTAAAGCAGGCAACCAAACTTAATAGTCTATTTTTGTTGTTTTTTTGGACTGGCGAGAACCTTTTTATGCATAAAATTTATTGCCTGAAGTATCTTTGTTTTCTTGGAAGAGGGGAATTTGAAAGTATCTTAAACATTTATTTTAATGGTGTTTTAAGAAAGACTTATTGTCAAATTAAAGATAATTACATCTAAAAAGGAATTAAAATAAAACATTTATGTTTTTTTAATATATTTTAAGCATAAGTTTACTATAAGATGTAGTAATGAGATTTATTTTAGTGATTAAGTATCCATTTATTAAGTATGCATTAACTTAAAACCAGCGTAGATTCAAATCCTAGGCTCTATCAAGCGCCGAGAGGGATAGAATCTCTTCTTAGGTATCCATTGATTTGATTCAAACCAAAAGACACATCTTTTTATTTAAGGTTCACATATAATATTTTTATTATCAGTATTTAATATTATTTATGGCCGACATATAATATTTTTTATTATTTTTTATTTTATTAGGAATGAACATTACAACATTTTCCCATACATGGTTTTAAACCACATGCAAGGCCCTCCTACAACCATGGGTTGTTTAGGAGGCCTTGCACATGGTCTTAAAACCATTTGGAAGGCCCTCCTAAACCATGTACAATAAAATGATGGGTTGTTTAGAAATCCTCGCACATGGTTTATGTGCAAGGCCAACATTTTTTTGAGGATAATTCAATTTTTTATTTTTTATTATTTTGTTAAGTAGGAACATTACAACATCTCCCCCATATTGTGTTTTTTAGTGACCCACATTTTTTTTACGGATGATTAAATTTTTACTTTTTTATTGTTTTGTTAGGTAGGAAGATTACAACATCTCCCCCATATTAGGTTGTGTTTTTGGCCGACATTTATTTTGTCCTATAATTAAAAAAATTATTTTTTATTAATAAAAATAACATTACGTAACGTTACAAGATCTCCCCCATACTGGGCTGTAGAGTGCCTCTCGGCGCAATAATTAAGCTTTATAAAAACAAAGTTAATCTTACAAGGTTATTGTATTTAGTTATCATGTAATTATACTATGAAAGTCATTTACTTATCTATTTTGTTGTCTTCCTTTTGATGGGCCATGACCTTATCTTGAACTAAAAAAGGTTGGATGTAGTCTGTTTGGGGGCTACTTCCTATTTGGATACTAAAGACCTATACTATGCTTTATTTTGTATGTCTTTTGGCCTGGACATGACTGTGGTTATCTTCTCCTAATAGGTCGTAACTATTTGAATCCTTTTTGGACTGGATTGTCTCTATTTTGGCTGGCCCATGACTGTACATGTTTGTGTTAAACCTTAGATGGTAGGTCAATAGCAGTGTTAAGTCTACTAGAGGGAGCTTTGAATTTTAGGGTGCATTTTTTTGGTTTGACGTGACTATCCTTGCTACTAGCCATTAATACAAACCATTAAAACTACTAAGCAAATCCTAATGGGTTTAAGCATTCTGTTTCAATCTCTCATGAGATAATAAAGTTAAATATAAATTATTTAATAATATATTTTATTATTAATAAAATAGAATGAATATTAAGAAATATTATAAACAAAATAATATAAATTTATATATAATGTTAATATTTCACATTTAAATAAATAAAATTAATGATAAATTTGATATTTTTTTAATAAAAAAATTAAAAACATAAATTTGCAACAAAGCTACTTGTACTTGCTCTTAAAATTGTTTTAATGTACTAATTTATAGATGTTTTAATATAGTAATGCAATAGTTTAGAGAACAACTCACTTTATATGAGCTCTCACCTATGAATCCTATAGATTTATCATTTAACTTCACATACAAGTAATACCAACCCTCTCTTCCATTGAGACAATGTACATACATGTAGGGGAAACCCTCTATTCCAATGAGTCAAATGATAAGGCAAGGTCATCTCACTTCCAATAAGCCAACGCTCTCATCAGTTGAGTTGGACCTTTCTGTAGAGTGCATTGAAACATATTAATGGGCTTTTTAGATTCTCCCTTCCCCGTGAGATTATGTGGTTTATATTTATAGGGATCGTAATTAGGAGAATGCCAAAGACCACAAGAACCGCATTAAGTGAAACCATATATATGTGGCACGAATTGAGGGTGATCAAAATTATTAGACTCGTCGATGTGGACCTTGTGGTAGAAAACAAGAAATCACCTATTAACGGGATCGCCAAACAAAGAAAAACTAAAATAAACAGAGAAAAAGGCTTTCAATGGAAAATATGAGATCGAACCTGCTCTAAGCACACCATAGATATATATGAAGAGGAGAGGAAATATAGAATACCTGTTTTTCTCTTCTCTGGTCTTGTCTAGGCTCTTTTAAACGAAAATCATGCAAATCATATTGAAATCGCTAATATCAACTAGCCTTGTTAGTTTTTTACAAAAATTGTCATAACTTGTTCTTCATAAATAGGTTATAGTTTGTTTTTCTTGGTTTGAGAAAGAGGCAGTCCCTGTTTTCTACTTTTCTAAAGGAGACATCCAAACATAATAGTCATTTTTTCTTTGTTGGTTTCGCATGAACCTTTTTACACATAAAATGTATTTCCTTAAATAACTTTCTTTTGTTGGAAGAAGGGCATTTGAATTTCTCTTTAAAATTTATTTTCATGGTATCTTAAGAAAGACTTATTGTCAGATTAAATATAATTACATGTATAAAAATATTTTTACATTTATAAAACAACTAACATAAAGGATCTATGCTCTTCTTATATTTTTTTAGCATATGTTTACTATAATATGTAGTACTGCAATTACTTGCCAAGGTTTTGGTATTTGTTTTTCATGTAACTATACTATTAAAGTCGTTTATTTATCTATTTTAGATATTTCAAGTAAAACAATTAAAAGATAAGTATGAAGTAGATCAATTAATGCAGAAATATATACATGTTGGAAATTACTTTTATTTATGCAAGTACCAACGAATCACATCTTCAATTTGGATTTTCTTGTTATACAATGATGACACAAAAAAATGCCTACATACCTTGAGAGAGAGAACATGGTATATCCCTTTACTGACCCTTAACTATTCTTATGTCTTCCTTATGTTAGTCGATGCCCTTAACTTGAAGTAAAACACACTAGTTGTAGTTTGTTTAGGGGTTGCTTCCTCATGCGTACTACATACCTAGACTAACATTTTTTTTGTCTGCCTTTTGGCTTGAACATGCCTGTGGTTATCTCCTCCTGACATGATTTTCCTGTTTGAATCCTTTTTCCTTTAGGTTGTCTTTCTTTTACCTTGCCCATGTATATACATATATGTCTTAAACCTTGGATCGTACGTCAAAAGTAGTGTTAGGCCTAACCATATGACCTTTAGTACCCTATTCTAAATCAACCTAGTCTTTATTTTATTTTATTAGTAACTATCCTACAACTTAGGGATTGCCTAAGGGGATTTTCTAGAAGGGTTTTAAATATTTTACATTTAGCTTTCAGTCCTCCATTTGTATGTGGCACCCGGGGAAGAGAGAAAATCATATCTACTTCTTTGTCTACTCTAGACTTGTTTGCTGCTCTTTTTCTTTATGAGCTTTCTTTTGCTTAGCGCTCGAAGTTACTTCTTCCTTGCCTTGATGCCTAGGTTTCTTTATGATCTTGGAGTGGGCCATGAAAGACGTTTTTAACCCTGGGGTGTTTTTTGAGACCACTATAGAATTCATCCTCCCTTCCTCCAACCCGAATTCCACATGTGTCCTCCTACTTTGTTGACTCGTATCCTTTAGGCTCTTTGGCTGCTGCGTTTGGAATTATTATAGCCCATGGTTTCTTTAGCTGCTTCGGCCGCTTCTTCCCCACACCCCGATGGTTTATTCCACTTCTTCGGTGGGCTCTTTTTGCACCATGGTTTCTTCTGCTCCTCTGGTAGTCTACCCTCGCGTCAGATGCCTCTTCTCTTGATCTAATGGACTCTCCTTGTCCTGCTGCTTGTCGTCATGTTCACAATAGAGTTGAACCTATTAAACCCCAAACTATAGGTGATAGATACCTTGCCTTGAGTTTTTTTGTTGATCGCGCTAAGTGGTTTTGTAACAAATACTAATGCCTCAACCATCTAATCTCCCTTCAATACTTTCATTGGGTAGACAGACTCCACAGACATATAAGATGGAATTGTATTTTTTCACATAACCCATTCATGGGGGTTGCTTAACATTTTGTCAATCCATCGCCCTTCCCTCGTGCATTCATTGTGTTTTTCATTACATTCATTTTGGTGATCTCAAACTGCCAATGATTTCATAGGTAGATCGGCTTCACACACGCTGCAGTACTTGGATTCACACAAAATTGCATTCAATTGATTTACAGGAATAGGGTTTGGTGTTCGTACAGAGCAAGGTTTGCATTGGTTTTGCATTATTTTGGTTTCTATGCAGCTGCTAAACTTGGTTTGTTTCCTTTTAGTGACTAGTAAGTGAATGTGTATGCCTTTAGGGCTGCGCCGTGTCCTGTGTTGGCCCTCCAAGGGCTGAGTTGTGGGTGATGTGCCTTTTCCTGCTGGCCATGGGATGAGAATGTGAACTCCTTTACCTATTCATACATAGCCTTTCACTTTTGTTGATTGCCAGTTTTGAAACGTGGCCTTGTTCACATGTTTTAAATTAATGCCTGGCCTTGTTGAAATAGGTCATGCCACTGAAAAACCCTTTAGGGAATACATATTAACTTTACAAACTAGGGAGGTCACAAGAGCCATAAGCTACGCATCGCTCCCTTGAACATTTTATGCCCTTTTCTTGAACTGTTAGAGGATGGATGCAATCTGTTTGGGGGTTGCTTCCTATTTGGATGGTACAAGCCTAGACTCTTATTTTTTTGGATGCCTTTTGGCTTACCCATTAATTTTCTTATCTTGTGCAACATTTCTGGACTTTCAAATGATTTATGGCCTTGTGTTTGGAATTTTTAAGAAATCATTGGGGCCCTTCATATCCATGTACCTCTAAGATATCATCTTCCTTCAAAGGTTCCTCTAACTCTAAAGGTTGTAATTCTTCTCCCAACATAAAAAATACATCCCTTTGTAGGATGCTTATAAATGCCTTCCTATCCGGTTGCTAAACTTTGTTTGTGGCCTTTTAGGGACTGGAAAGTGACTCTATATGCCTTTAGAGCTGGGTTGTGACCTTCATTAGCCCTCCAAGGGCTGAGTTATTGGTGTTGTGCCTTCTTCTCCTGGCCATGGGCTAAGAACGTCGCCTCCTTTTCCTTGCCATACATAGCCTTTTGCTTTTGTTGGTTGTCATTTTTGAAATGTGCCCTTGTTCACATGTTTGAAATTTATGCATAGCCTTGTTGAGCTAGGTCATGTTACTACTAAACCCTTTAGGGCATACACATTCACTTCTTAGCCTAGGGAGGTCACAACAGTCATACGTTGTGCTTCACTCCCTTCAACATTTCTTGACCTTTCCTTGAACTGTTAGAAGATGGATGTATTTTGTTTGGGGGCTTCTTCCTATTTGGATAGCACATGCCTAGACTCTTTTTTTATGCCTTTTTGCTTTCACATTAATTTGTTTATCTTCTCCTAATAGGATGCGACTGTTTCTATCCTTTTTCTATTGGGTTGTATATATTCTTACTAGCCCATGGTTGTACATAATATCTCCTATACTGTCCATGCATTATGATGCCCTATCCCACCTTAGCCATGTCTGTGTTAAACCCTATATGGTAGATCAATAGTATTTTTCCGTCTACTAGAGGGAGCTATTCCTTTTAAGGTGCCTACCTTTGATTTGTGCATACTATCCTTGTTGCTACCCTTATGAGATCTTTCCACTTGGTCACTGGGTTTTGTTGCTATGTGTATCTAACCTAAACCCATACCACTTTAACCTTCTCTCTCTCAAAGTAACCCTTATGAAAGCTTGTCCTTTTAGTGACAATAGTTGACTCAACATGTCTGAGTATAAGTCAAATCCAAACAAGATCTATTTGGTATTTGTTTTTAAATTACTGTGTATTAGTTTCACTATACTTTTTCTATTTTTATGTTATGTATATTGGAAATGAAAATCCATCTCAAGGACCAACTTTAACGCAGTGACAAGCAGAGTGTTAAAGTTGAAATACATGCAAATTATTTTTACATTTATGACAGAGAAAATATTAAACTCCTTGTATGACTTGTAACTATGCTGCTTTTTGCCTCTTGTTGAGTCATGGCCTTATCTTGAACTGCTAAAGGTTGGTTTTAGTCTTTTTGGGATTTTTTTTCCAGCTTTTACACATAAAATTAATTTCCTTACATATCTTTGTTTTCTTTGAAGTGGGGCATTTTAATGCCTCTTAAACATTTACTTTAATCGTGTTTTAAGAAAGACTTACTGTTAAATCAAATATAATTACATGTTAACATTTAATTGTACATCTGAAAAACAATTAAATTAAAGTAGTTAAGTTTTTTTTGTATTTTTTTGGCATACATTTACTAGAAGATGCAGTAATCACATTAAATTTTGTGCTTAAGTATCCATTTAAAAATTCTGCATTAACTTAAATTAAGTACAATTTTTAAAAATAGTTTTAAATTTATGACGGAGAAAATATTAAAATCCTTGTTTGAGTCGTAACTATGTTGCTTTCTTCCCCTTATTGATCCATAACCTTACCTTGAACTGATAAAGGTTGGATGCACTCACTACTCAAAGCCAACCTATTGCACGTCGTCTTTAACCTCCCCTTCATACAAGACACCCTTTGTTTATTTCAGTCACCCCTTTGTGTCACCCTCCCACATCTAACTCTTCCCTCACTTCTTTGTTCTACCTCCATATATTCGAGATATCATACCCCACAATAGACCATCCTATGTCTCCAAATGCTTTCCACCTCATCTCCACCCAATTATGTTGTGTTAATGGAGCTCATTACTGGAAAGAGGCACTCGATGCGATTGAGCCTGAGGACAACATGAAATTAGCATCATGGTTTTGCGGAATGAACTCAGACAAAGAATCATTAACGAAGGCAATAGATCAAACTATGGAAATTACAAATGAAACTTTTGAAAGTATTTTCACTATTGTTGAACTACCAGGTCATTTTTGCACGTGAACCATATCAACGGCCTGATATGTGCCATGTTCTCAATGTTTTGGCACCTTTAGTTGAGAAATGTAAGCCCAAAGATATACATAATGATGATTCTAGGGGAATTGATTTTGAAATGAGTCTTCCTCAGGCTCTGAATAAATGACGAGCATTCGAGGACAAAAGTGTATTAGATGATAGCCAAGGAAGTCTTCCAACACATCCAATTGGGTTTGTTGACTTATTCAAATCTTTCGTTGGATGTTAAAAGTACATGGAAAAATATTGGATCTAAAGATTCTAAACAATTGGGAAATCTGTAGAAATGCATGTATTATGTCTGTTATGTCTTCATTGTTTATTGTTTTCTCGAATTGCTACTTCTATATTAGAAGCGGATGTGCATGGATCCTTTGACTTGTGGTTTTGAAATATGAAATCAAGTTAAGGAGGCTATTTTCGGCCTAAACAGTTTGAATTCTATCGTATTCTATGCATTTTTTTTAAGAAAGTTTGTTGTTATTGATACCGGCCTCAACCAAGTAAGATATTTGGCTTGGTTTTGAAATTAGATGTTGTTCAAGGTTGGAGGGACTATTCACTACATTGATATACATTAAAGAATGAAACCGTGTTGATGAATATGATATATATCCTAATATAGAATGAATCGGTATATGGGGGATATATATCAAGAGCCAACACCTTGAAATATTGTTGTTCTCATTATAAATTGATCATTGATGTCTATAATCATTTCAAGAAGTCAGGTACCGATCAAGACATTTCCCACTACATTGGTTGCCAAGGAATCTTGAAATGTTTCAAATCATGTTGCTATTACATCCTAGGTGGATGCCTAGCTCTATTGCAACCATTTTGAAATGTTTTTCATCTCATTATAAATTGATCATTCATGTCTATAGTGATCTCAAGAAGTCAAATACTGATTTAAGAGGCTGTAAATTCTATTAGTTATTTTCCAGGATCTTTGAGGTATTAGAATACTTCTGGAATTCCCATTTCACATCATATATCTGCTGAGAGGAAAGTGTGTGATGGGGAGGGCCATTTGAATGATAGGTTTGTTTTGCTTCAAGGCAGGTTGATGGATTAGAAGTTGTTGCAATTCATCCAAGATTGCAACAAGATTGCAACCGGCCCAATATGTTTGGAACACCATGTTTGAATACATGCGTTCTTATCAAACATGTTTTTCTTTCTTTATAGTTATAACAATACATTAGAGTCTTTTCTTCATGAGATAAATTTCTCCCATGCCATCGCATGTTCTTTGTATAATGTGATGTTAATTGGAAAGCCCTATTTGTTATTGTGTAAAACTGTTAAGTTCAATAAACTTGTTATCTATTCTGAGTTGGACTATTCTATAAATTTTGATAAATTGAAGTGTTCCATTTTGTTGTATTAATAATTGCAGTCTTGCACCACCTCATATTAATGTTAAATTTTTGTCCTGTTTTATCCTCTAACAACCACCTTATCGACGTATTATTACACCTCCTTAAAGCAATTGCTAATAAATATACTATAATACAATGATCTTACTACTCACTAGTGAAATCAATCAAATATAAGAAATTATCATAAATGAATTATTTGTATATCTCAATGGTCAACTTTTACTTAATAAAAATATATCAATTTATCACCGTGCCAAATATATAAAAGACAAAGCTCTATTTGTTTTCATTAATCCCAAACAGAGCATCTTAATTAAAACATCATTGCTTTAAAGATTGAATGTGCCCATCATAAAATAAGTCATAGGCATGCCAATAAATAAAATACAAAGATCGCTATGTTTTCATTGATCCCAAACGTAACATCTTAATTAAAACATCAATCATAGAAAGATCAAATATGCCCATCATAAAATAAGTCATAGCCATGCCTTTTCAATAAATTACATTATTTTGCAATTTTTGTTAGGATAAGGTAATCTAAGTCGACATGTAACTAATTCAATTTTTTTCCATTTTTTAGGATCCAATTTTAAAGAAAATATATAATAATAATAATCAAATTTTTAGTTGCAGTTTAATTAAATATTAAATTAGTTTATAATATCTTTTTGTTTGTGGGATAAATGGCTTTTCATACCTGCCTCAGCAGGTATATTGTAATCGATTGCAAGTCAAACTCTTTTGACTTTGTATTAGTTGCTCTCTATCAAAAAAATTAAAATCTGTTTTGTAAAGTATAACTTTGGGATTTGTAAATTTTTTTTTTTAATTTTGTTAAAAAACTATTTTGTAAACAACTTATTGGTGGATAGAAGATGATGTAAACTTTGGAATTTGGTATCTGGATTTGAGTTGACATGTGGCAACATGACATCATAATAATAAAATTAAAAAAATAAAAATTATATCCCATTGCCATCTGTTATAGCAAGTGGTACCATTGGAGCTAGCTGTTCGGGTTTTTTTCAGACCTCGGGCCATGAGACGAGGGTGCATTAGCTTGGAAATGTCATCCACAACAACTAAATCGAAGTCGAGGTAAATGGTTCTCCCGAGTCAAAGTGATATAATATGAAGCGCAAGTATGGAAAAGTCGCCTGAAGCGTAGCCTTGAGATCACGTTGGCGCTCGGACACCATGAAATGGAAGACTACATTCTCGGGACAAGCAGCATGTTGGAGAATCGATAGAATTCCGATGACCAATCCTCTCAGATAAGCAATGTCCAGCGTCATGGATATATGCACGGTCGTGCTATCACATAGCTCTGTATCATCATCTTCTTCTTCTTGAAGTTGAGAATAGCCTGATCTCCACAACGAAGGTGTCGAGATGATGCATTCTTTACCATTTCGAAACGCCGGAGCTTCTTGGAAAACCAGCAGGGTTGACGATCGGCGTGGTATATGCAGCCGGTCTAGCAGAACGCTGGGAAGCTTGGCGAAACCAGGATCGTCTCTCGCATAATTATTCAATTTAAAGTTAAATTTCATGTCTCGGATGATTCTAGCGGCCACCACGCCAGTCATGCTCAGCTGGATCGAAACCAGAATGCTTGCAAATAGAAAGAAAGAAAACGTTCTAGTCCTTCAAATTAGCATCTTTTCCATTAAAACGCGGTTCAGAGGCTTCGATCGGCAAGCCCTAGATATGTGTCTAGACTCTATATAACCTGGAGGCACCAATGCTCCGTGCGGCTAGACATAGCCAGTATTGAGGGCAAAGAAACGGTCAGCATTCAGGATTCAAGATATTTAGGACTACATTAATAAATATCAATTTGACAGAACACCAAAGAAGACAAAGATCCAACTCGTAAACTGCGGCTGAATCCGCTTGCCTGGCCTTGATATGAATGGCAGAGGACAATTGTGCACAAGAACAAGACGTAGGAACACCAGGACAAACGCAGATTGCACATCAAGTTACTGTAACCACAAAGTCCACAATGCTTGGGAAGTAGTGGTTGTTAGGTCGGCATTGCGACGAAACTAAATCTTATGACAATTTTGCGTACAATGCAAAGGAAAGGAACGGAAAGCCAAGCATCACCGTTGACCGGTGAGCAGAGCAGAATTAGCGTGACAGAAATTCCTCTGCAAGCCAAGCAAATTAAGTGTACTTATCAATCTTTCGTTCGATCTTTCCTACTACATGAAATCAAAACAACCTAATAACTTAGAGCCTAACTTAAAGCCATGATTCCTAAGGAACCGGTAAAGCTGTGAGAAGGATGTATCAACAATCACATAGAACTTTATGCAGCATTTCTAACAATATACACAGAATTCCTACAATATACAACAACATTATCCATCTTTCTACATGAAATTAAAACCACCAGGTGAAACTTCTGCACACTTAAGTGTATCATAAATGGTTAGCACGTGATCATCATCTTCCTTGACGAAACCATTGTTAAGGATCATGACTGCTTCTCTATAGACCTGTGTGTTTTCATGAATTTGTAATGCCTCAATATTATCAAAGCTACCAGCATCCTCAATTATGCTCACATATACATTAACTTCAGAGATGCCTTCATTCTTTTCAGTCTCGTTAGCTCTCAGTATTTTTTCTAGACCGTGAAGGCAGACTGTTATAGTCCTTGAATCTTGGCAGGTTAGAAGATCACAAAGTGGCTTGATGCAACCCTGAATCGCAAGGTATCTGTAATAGAAAAGGGCTCATGTTATCGACCTTAAGACGATGGATGTAGAAAATTACACACGCGAAGAAATTAGAAAAGTTTCGTACTTTATTTGCTCCTCGCTTGCAGAAGCAATTGCATTTGAAACCGCCCATGCTACGTCTCTCTTTATATTGAATTCAGCATTTGCTAGCAGAGATAAAAGTGGGGGAAATATATTTGCATTGATCATAGCTTGCAATGAAAATGAGTGCAGTCCATTAAAACAAAAGCGTGAGTTATGTTACACTGGAAATATGACAGTGGTAGCGAGTAACACTATAAATCCAAAACGATTCCCACCTGAAGTTGCTCTGTTGTTCCTGCAGTAACATTGGAGATTATCTAGCATGTATGTCCTATTACGGTGTTCTTTGTCCTCTTATTCGTGAGAAGATCCAAAAGGCGAGGGAGAACCTTATTGTCAATAACAACCTGCACACAACAAAATATAAGATAAACAATAAAGTAAATCGTGTTTGAACCTTATTGTCAATACCAACCTGCACACAATAAACAATAAAGTAAATCCACTGTGTTTGAATTTGGACTCTTTGTATTATGTCAGACAGTTTATCACAGCCGAAAATGCATTCAACAGATGCAAAATAACAAATGTATTGTATAATTATTTGGAAGAAGTGTGAAAAATGTTTGAAGTAACAACTGAGTTTGCACATCATCGCCAGTGACAAGATTGCCCACTGCCTTTAAAGCAGGAGTAACAACAAATGGTGAAGAATGCCTGCGAACAGTTCATTTCGATTAATACACTGAGGACCTTATGTAGAAAATTATAGTGACGCTGGAATTTAAAAATTAACATAAACTGAACTTAACACCAAATTTAAATTAACCATGAAACTATATGTATTAAGTTACTTATAAATACTAAGTGCTTATATTTATGTGCGTATCATGATACTCATGACAGAAGCTCCACCAACTTTGGGCAAATGCCAACGTCAATTATTCCTTGAATATTCTCATTGGGGCCATCAGAAATATATGATAGAGCCCAGCATGCAGATGCCAATTCTTCCTCTTCTTCTATATGGAGAAGCCACTCCAGGGTAGGCAATGCATATTTCACCTGAAATCGATAAGCAAAAGGAAGAAACTCTTGATGGTATTAAATTCTAACTCTGATCATAGATTTCCATGTTCAACTTTGTAAGACATGGAGTACTACAACATGCACAGATTTCCCACCCAGCGAAACACACTTGAAAATTTACCATACAATTAAAAGTTATTAAACGCCCAATCATTGTAAAACATATAGGGGGACAATTGCCTTATAAAAATTAGTAGCTTCTTTCATATGAGAAGAGAATTAATAAGCTTTTACACTTGTTTTTAGGGGGACAATAGCCTTATAAAAATGAAAGAGCTTTTAAAGTAAAGTGTGGAGTGTTCTCAATCATACTTTTTAAAAGTTAAAACTGACACTATTTGCAATTAAGGCCTTTATTTGCAATTAAGGTGTTTTAAATAGGAAAAGGTAAGTAAGACGATGGAAAGATTCAAGCCTAAGGGTAAAGGAGAAGGGATTTTGGACAATAGAAAGAATCAAGGGTAAGGGACAATGGTAAAGGAGAAAATGGGAGATGTGGCTATTGGTAACAAAACTAATCTTGAAATTATTCTTCTTGTAATTAAGGAGATCAAGAGGATGGACTTACATGGGTTAACATATGATGACTCAAATCATATTGAGAGAGCTAATAAAATTAATACTAAAATATCATCGAATTCGCGAACAATTTCTCCAATTGCTTGGAGAAAAGTATTGAATTCCATGTCCAAAGGTATTGAAGGAACCACCATCGAAGACTCTTAATATTCATTCTTCATGTTAATCTATAAAGAAGAATAAATCTTGCACCCTCAGAAAGGATGAACATCTTGCACATAATTGTCATTTCCTTCATCTACTTTAGTTTTACATTCCATAGAGGAGGAAAAGTTTGGTGCAAGGATGCTTTTTAAATTCGGGTTTGAAATGAGTGACTTCGATTGAATTTGGGTAGCTCCATAGGTGATGTTAGCATGGAAATCATTAAACTTAACAATTATAAAATGTGAGCCCCAACTAACCTAAAATTTTGTCATCCCTCAAAATTTTGCAAAAATAAAAATGTAAGGGGGAATTTGCAATAGATTCCAACCCTTGATTGTTCTCCTTTTTAATCCATTGGATCTTATTGAGTTTGGGTTCATGAGTCTCAGTTGAAATTCAAAATGTGTTGGAAAGGTCACTCCTAAGGCTAAGTAATTTATAAAAATATATTATTTTAAGTTCTAAAAAAGGGCATTCTTATTTTAGATTTTTTTTAAAATATACCACAAGCTCAAAAAGAAAGTCCCTTATGGACTTTATTTATATATATATATATATATATAAGATTTTTAAATTCTTTAATAAACGAAAAGTACTCTTCCCAACCAAAAATTTGCATGGGTCGCTTGTCCTAGTGTGGGGCCACAGGAGACTTTGTCAATCGTAATTCATAATTCCTATTTTGATCTTTACTCCGCACCAAATCATCTTCAGTCCCAACTCCATGAAACATTTGATTACGCAAATTTCACTAAATTTGCAAGAGGCGTGTAGAAGCGAAACTGCTAGCCGGAACTCCACGACGGATCATTTTATCTCAATCCTCCATTCTTACACGTCGCTGACCACCAGCACAAATCCTAAAGAAAACACAATTGCTTGCTTGGCACGGCCGCATTCTGTTTTTGTTACAAACCCTAAGGGTTATAATTTGACTCGTTAGGTACTCGATTAAACCCCATGTGTCCTAATTTGGCCGGTTGCGTCCTTGTTTCTTTTCTTCTTGAACCCTAGCAGGCCAGGCTCTTTCTTTAGAGCATTCTCTGGCTGGCTAGTTAACCCTAAAATGTGCACAAAAGCGAAATACCGTGTCATGAAAGTTCCAGAGAAGTAGGTCAACAGAACAATTTCTTGCATTCCATGCACATGTGTCATATTCGTATTCAGATCCAATTAATTAAATAGTCTTAGCTTTTACATTCTTGTCGGTCAATTTAGTCGGTAGCTGTTTCCTTAGCCAATAATTAACATTTTCCCCGATGTTACATGGCAACTTACATATTCGGTTGTGCCAAACCATGGCCCTGCGACAATTTGTTTTTTCGACATCCAAACAAATTCAGGTAACGGAATCTACTGGTATGTGCCATGCGCTTCCCGTGTTTGCTTGATGATGAGGAACTAACAATTCCATAAAGTTGTCGTTGTTTCAATATCTCTGGGAGAACTAGATCAACGTCTGCTAATTCCATCAGTTACGATTCACAGCCATGCCATCCCTGGAAGAGCTCATTCCCTCAAAAGAAGACAGAGATTTTCAAACCTGTAAGTTTTGTGTAGAATTTGGGTGGAAAAATATGAACTAGAATCACAGAAAAATGTTGAAAGGTCAAATCGTAAAATGGCGACTGTGTTCAAGAAGCCTTGAATTCTGTTGATTTCCTATTTATGCTAGTCTATAAAAAAAATTTGCATATTTGTATAACATCATAAATTTATAATAAAATATAAAAAAACTATTCTCACAACAATGATATTAATTTATAGTCTTATAAGCTATCATTTCTCATTTCCTATTTATGCTAGTCTATAAAGAAACTTGCATATTTTTATAACATAAGTCAAGAATATTACTAGAAGTATGTAAGGAAGCTTGAATATGCTTGTTTTATGCTACATTGCAATAACTTATATCGTATTTAAATGGACATTTTTTAATTCATTTTTGTTTTAATTTCTTTCAAATTGTAATTATATTTGTTTTATCATATATTTTTATAGCAAAATTATCCTATTGCTATATATTTTCAATCTCTTCTTAGGAGGCAGGTACTAAGCAACTTTGTTGCTTATTCCACTTGTTTTATATATTGATTTGATTGCTAAAATTTATAAAGGTGTAGATACTTTTGTTTGTGGGATGAGGGACCTTTTCTATAGTGATTTGATTTCTAAAATTCATATGATAATTTGATTCCTAGAATTTATAAAAATAATTTGATTCCTAAAATTTATAAAAAGTATAGATACCTACTTCCTTTAAATATACACTAATTATTTTTTAAAAATAAATACATATTTTTAATCATTAAATCCATTCAAATTCTATCATTACTTATTAATAGATCAATATATTTTTGAAGAATTAAAGAACTATTTTAATTTATAAGTATAAAATATCTTATACTTTAAAATTTTAAAATATCTTAAATATAGTTTTGAAATTTTTAATTATAAAGTATATTGGTTAACCAACTTTTATTATGGACCAATCGATGGAGCTCTGCAAAAAAAGATCAAGATCTGCATGAAGGCAAGCCCACATGGGTTTTTGCAGGTGAATGTGAGTGTGGGCTTGTGACCTAGGTAAACTTGGGATGGATCCCCCCTCGGATCCAAGCCCGAAGGAATGCAAGAGGACTCTAGATGTGGTTTTCAGGGCTCTCGTGGCCTCCATGCCTCCCCCTCCCCGTTCGGCGTTTGATGTAGGTGATGGCTTTGTTAAGCGGGCTAATGCTCCAAGAATTCAGATCATGTCGGCTGCTTCAAGGCTGAAAGCCCTCGCCCTAAGTGAGAGGGGTTTGATCGAACAATTTACAGGTATTTTTCCATTGCCAAAACAATGGATTTTTGGGTTAAAAAAAACTAGATGCCATTGATCTCTGAGGGCTTGCAGCATTGCTTATGTGGCAATGGATTCTTCACCTTTTTATTCGAAAACAAGGACGACAGGGACCTGATTTTCAGAAGTGGGCCTTACTTCATGGGCCCTTAGGGGTTATACCTAAATCGATGGAGTTTATCTTTCAATCTAGAAAAGGATGTGCCTTCTATAGTTCCAGTTTGGGTTCTCCTCCCACATCTCCCGTTACACTGTTGGAACAATGAAACACTACAGGAAATAGGAAACTCTCTTGGAAAATACATTGACAAAGCATAACTGAAAGGCCCTCTCTTCTCTTATGCAAGGATCTGTGTAGAGGTCGATCTAGAAAAGGGGCTACCTGAAATTGTAAGCCTATGCATGGATGGCTAGGAGCATACACAAAAGGTTGATTATGAGCAACTGCCATTTAAATGTAAGAAATTCCACGAGTATGGCCATTTTGTCAAAAACCGCCCTAAAGCAATCCAAGAAAACCCTGAAAAAACTCAAGAAGAAGATTGGCAACAAGTGAAAAAAGGAAGGAAAATGGCATTCTCAAACCTTGAGCCAAAGGATCCACAGTCCGAGAAAGGAAAAGCACCAGCGCAAGGAGAAAAGGAGGCCACAAAAAAACAACCATTTCAATGTTTTGAATGCAGAAGAAGGTGAAATCATCATGAATAAAGTGACTCTAGTTGAATACATTTCAGAACCCCATGACGCCATAGTAGGCAACAATATCCGTTCCTCATCTCCCAGAGAAGATCAGATAGATACTGCAATTGAGAACTCCCCGGCGCCTGGAGGATCTTGGGCATAAAGGGTAAAATAAAGTAGAGTCTCCTCATTTGCACTCTCTCCTGACTCTTCTTTAAATGGGTCACAAGAGATTCTCGAACCAGTCCCAAACACCAGAGGAAGAAAGTCACAAAGATACCATAGAGAACATGAAGCAGAGAAAGAACCAGAACTCGAAAGGCAGCGAAGCATTGAAGAAACAAAGGTCCTTTAAAACCCAAAAAATATAGGGAAAGTAGATGGAAGGTCTAGAGCAGGGCCTCAATCAGCCAAGAAGTAATGAAAATTGTCTCTTGGAATTGCAGAGGGCTGGGCAAAACAAACAAAGTGGAAGCAATAAAAGACATCATCAAATCTGAAAGGCCAGACATCCTGCTTATCCAAGAGAAAAAAATGAGTGATGTGGAAGTTTTGGCGGTTTCACATTGCTTCTGGACAAACAACGAAGGAAACCCTATAAGCTCCAAAGGGGCCTCATGAGGAATATCGACCTTTTTCTCAAGTAAGTATGTTATCAAAAGTGTTAAGGAAAATCAAAACTGGCTCCTCACCGAGTTTTAGGAAAAAGATGACTCAAATTTTAATTATGTATGCAATGTGTATGGTCCAAAACATTATACAGACGAGCAATCGTTCTGGAACAACCTCGCAGATTTAAAAGATGATCTAAATGGGAAAGATCTCATAATTGCATGTGGTTTCAATGCTACCAAAGCACAATCAGATAGAAGAGGGGGTACTAGAATAAGAGACCCTTATGGGGAAAACATGGAAGACTTGATATCTGAGCTGGATCTGCTAGATCCTCCATTAAAAAATGGAAAGTATACTTGGAGTAATAGAAGGTTGGGTGTGGGATACATTGCATCCAGGCTTGACCATTTCCTGGTAAGCACCTCCTTCCTACAAAAAGATCTCATTCTCGCTTCCTTTGCTTTACCCTCTACGTCCTCGGATCACAAGTCGATCTCCTTGGTGCTCTCCACCTCTGCAAACCTTGGCCCCATTCCCTTTCGATTTAAATCCTCTTGGCTTCATGAGGAAAAAGTCACGAGCTTAATTAAAAATGCTTGGAGCTGGTCTTGCATTGCTTCTCTTAGATTCATTTGGGAGAGCAAGCTAAGAAAGGTACGCTATGAGTTGAAAGAATGGGTGAAAACGGAGTATAAAAATCCCGACAGTAGGAAAATGCAGCTGCAATTTGGACCATTAGCCCTGCAATCCAAGATGGAGAATGAGGAAATTACCCATCTTCTTACCAGCCAAGAAAAAGACTTGAATCTTAAGATCCTCAACGCAGCTAGAGGTGAGGAAGAGGAATGGAGGATGAAGACCATGCAGCTTTGGTTAAAAGGTGGGGATAGTAACATGAATTACTTCCACAAACAAACAAAAGCAAGGATCAGCTCCAACATGATCAAATAATTAAAGGATAAAGACGGTAAAAGGGTGGTGGAGCAGGATGAGATTAATACCCACGTTTTTCAGCACTTCAGAGACCTCTACATGGACAAGGATGAGACTGATCCCACAGCGCAGGATGACCTCCTCTCTGGAATACCTTCTCTTATTTCGGAACAGGACAACAAGGATCTATCAAAATCCATAATGGATTTCGAGATCAAATATGCCATTTGGGCATTGCAAGCTGACAAGGCTCTCGAGTTGGGTGGTTTCACCATCAATTTTTATAGAGCAGCTTTGTAACACTTCAAAAAAAATCATAAAAATTATTATTATTATTATTTTATGTTCGACAATTAAAGTTCAATCATCGCCTAAAGAGGTTAATGTAACCGCTAATAGTTAACATTATAGAATATCTGAACTAGATACTACAAAAAATCATTTACTAATATATAACACATTTATTACTAACAGTATTAAAGAAATGTAATGAAAGGTCGGTCTATAAAGTTAGTAAGTCCGAGATGGAAAATGTTGAATTTAAATGTTTAACATTTCTAGTAACTGTAAGATTTTAAAAGTTGGTTTCTTGTTTACCGAATGGTCTTTTGGTTTTTGCCCGAGGCTTACTTAGCTTTCCCAAGCTAATGCAGACAAATGATGCTTGTCCAGGTGTTTACAAGTAAGCTTTTTACTTCCAGTTACGAGTTACAAAAAAAAAACTAAATTTTGTGAAGACTATAATCAAGGAGTAAATTTGGTAAGAAGGTCTTTAAGTTACTTACAGTCTATAATATTGAAAAGGAAAAATTCATAGTTTTCAGCACTAAGATTGATTATCTCGACAGTAGAAGAATCTACCAGTGAACTATGTTTATAATTATTTTGTTTTATAGCTACATCATAAGTGTGATGGAAAGTAAAAATTATTATGCTATTGGTTAATGCAGATACTGTAAACCTACTTCCTTTCCAAAATACTTAATGTCCAAGATCATTATCCTTGCTAGGTCTAGAACTTCCTAAGTTCTGAATTTGCCATTATTATAAATGTTTAACAATCCTATCTTAATAAAACTTTAAACAAATTTAGTCTAAGCTTAAACTTATCATTATTGCATAACACATATGGGATAGCATGATCATTTGAATTTCTTAGAAAAGGCATAAAGATTAACCTAAGCATAAATATATAATTCAAAAGAGTTTAATCTATGCATAACCTAACTATACTTTAAAAGTACACATAAAAAAATATTACAAGAAATATCTAGATCTTATACTATGAAATACTATTGACATATATATTGTTTGCAGGGTTTATTCACGCCATTCGGACTATATAGAGACCCAAATAATTTCTTATATAGTGGAATCCACGCGTCGACAAAATGTTGAAGAAAGTTAAACGAAACCCTAGCATACATAAACAACCTCTACCCTAAACCCGCGTTGTTATTCATTGTTATTTTGCTGATTGAGGAGGGGAGACAGGCCGACAGGCCTTCGGCCTTTTTGGCGTGCTTAACTGTTAGCTCCACCATCAAACCATTCGTGGCTTGAGCAGGATTTGACACTATGGTTACCATCGTTGTTATGCTGCTTCAGGCCACCGTGGTGTTGTTACTTCAGGCTTTCGTGGTATTGTTTTAAATTTGGCCCTGGTTCTCTTGCCAAAACCACTTCTCTTCTGATGTTTGCAAATTAACAGGTCGACGGTGTGGTAGTCATCTTTGCTTGGCCAGAACTGGTAAGTTCATAGCGAAACCCTTAATTAAATAAATTCATTTGTTTATTTCGTTAATTCGATTTGAAAAGAAAATGTATTGACTGTCAATTGGTGCATAAAAATGTTTGCAGGCTTTACACTCGGCAAGCTCTGCTAATAGCGATGGCTTAAACTTACTCGTGGGAGGGTATGAGTTCGACTGGCTTGGTAAGCCTCAGCCTCACTCGTGGGAGGGTATGAGTTCGACTGGCTTGGTAAGCCTCGACCTCACTCGTGGGAGGGTATGAGATCGACTGGCTTGGTAAGCCTTGGCCTCATCCTTGAGCTGCCTTTCGATGTTGTTTTTCCGTGATGAAGCACATGGGTGCTTACGGCCGTTACCTAAAAGCCATAACTTCGTTTATTGTAATAGTTGAAGATTGTTCTATTTTATGTATTAGGTTTTGGGCCTTTGACTTGTTTAAGAAAAAAGAAAATGGAGGTTGTAAGGCTCCATAACTTTTATGGAGCCTTACAACCTCCATTCTTTAAAATGAAATGTTTAACCTAAGTTCTTGATTTCATTTTAAGTAAGTGATCCAGAGAAAACGAATAATTCTTTATCTTTGATAGAATGTTGGATAAAAGTTTATACTTAACAATTTTAGGGTTTTGACTACTAAATATAATATTTGTTTTTCAACACTGTTTATTGTTAACATTTATAATATTTAGCATTGCTAGTGTTAATGTAATTAACATAATAGTTTATTAGTAATATTTATTTTACTATTATAATTACAATTTGTAAAGTCTTAATTTTATTCTAATAAGCTTTCTTACATGTTCTGAAGTAGTTTATAAATTATATATTTATATGTTAGAATTATGGAGAAGGAAATTAATAATGTGTTATATTAAACATGTGTTATATTAAACACATTACTTCGCTGTGTAGCAAGATTCATTTATACATTCTTTACAGTATTTAAAAGTAAGATAAAGAATATATATATATATATATATATATATATAACTAGAAAGGATTCTAGAGTTAAGGGATTTTTACTATCATTCCTAAAATTACACTCACAGTAAAAGATTTCAACACATTTTAACTTGATATAATCACTTGTCTAAACACCTACTGTACTAGAGTACTTCGTCTTAAGACGAGTGGAAAAATATAGGCAGGTATTTCATAAATTAATTAAATCTAACCCTAGAACATTTATTCAAATAAACTTAACTAGTAACTTCTTGAAATAAATGAGGTTTACAGTGTCTAATTTACAGAAACATGTCCACCGGGTTGAAAGCACTGGGTGAGAGGATGGGATATAAAACCCCTACAATCTCCACATAAGCATTTAACAGTAATACTTCTGCCTTATGCAGTAAAGAACTTAGCAAATCAACTGCACTAGTTCTGTAAAACAACTTTCACACTCAAACCACTTCTACTTTTCCCCTCCATCGAACCTCTTGTGCACCCTTTTCACTCATAAATTCCACAAGTAAAAATTGAACAGCCACCTGTTGAATTCGATGGGTAATTATCAGCATGCCTAGGTCTTTTGGTCAGTTTTCTTTCACCTAATGAGCCACCTACTCTTGTTCCACTTTCTTGGGGAACATGACCACAAAATTAGGGAAGTTGCCTCCTGCAACAACTAGAAGTGGTTGAGGATGCTGCCGTGTGTCAATTTGCTCTCACCCCAGTCTATTCCACCTAGTGGCCAGTAGACACTCATTTAACAGCCTCCTTAAGCTG
Organism: Pseudotsuga menziesii; assembly: GCA_001517045.1. Classification (NCBI taxonomy): domain Eukaryota; kingdom Viridiplantae; phylum Streptophyta; class Pinopsida; order Pinales; family Pinaceae; genus Pseudotsuga; species Pseudotsuga menziesii. Next base: position 77,158 of record LPNX010638510.1, on the reverse strand, counting down.
TTTGTCTCATCTTTTATTTATTAACTAATAAAATATTCAGCATAATTAATTACAATCATCCTTGACCCCACTTGGTCAATAATCACAAACTTTACAATAAAAATAAAATATAATGTTTTCTTAAACATAAAATGTTTTTGGAATTTGGGGTATGTGACATTTGGGAGATCGTAAAGGAATATTTGAAAAAAATGCTAAATTGGACGAGGAAAAAGGACAAGATTGGGGGGCCACCAACTCTTCCTTTCTCACCTTGATACCAAAAGAAAAAAAAACCAATGACAATAGACTGCTTCAGGCCTATTGCACTTTGTAATACCTCTTACAAAATCCAGTAAAAAATTATGGCCACAAGAATGAAGAAAATCATGGGAAGGCTAATATCAAATACACACAGGGAGGATTTGTTGTCGGGCGTCAAATACTTGACAACATGATTATTGCCCAGGAAGCAATTCACTCCAGCATGGAACACAAGCAACAAGGTATGGCTATAAAGCTCGATATGGCTAACACTTTTGATCGAGTAAATCACTTCTTTCTGTTCGAAATCATGTCAAAGTTTGGGTTTTCTATAAGCTTCATTAGATGGATTAAGGCTTGCATCAGCAGCCTCTGGATTGATCCCCTGGTAAATGGTAGGCCAACCAAGTTCTTTCAAGCCACCAGGGGAATCTGCCAAGGAATCCCACTGTCTCCATATCTCTACTTCCTGGTCGTGGACTCTATGAGTAGAAAGCTATAGCAACACTAAGACAATGGGGATCTCAAAGGTTTGAAAATTGCAAGAGGAGTCAGATTTGCAAATCATGCACAATTCAACTTGGGGCCGCGTCCATGGTCATAGCAGAAAGGTTCAAGAGAGTTCTCTCCACCTTCCTTAAAGCATCAGATGGTAAGATCAATGCTGCTAAATCAAAAGCTTATGGATAGATTTGCCTACTTAGAACCATGGCGAGGATACCAAGAATCCTTGGAGTCGAGGGACTAACAGTGTGGAATTCATTCAATTATTTGGGCATTCCCATATTCGAAGGGAAAAAACGAAGACAGATTGGCATGGTGTGATTGAAAAAATGAAAAAAAATCAATTCTTGGGGAACCAGGTGGCTCAACCCAACAGGAAAATTAGTGCTTATAAAAGTCGTCCACTCTGCATTTTTGATATATGTCTGCTCAATATCTGTCGCCCCTAATCAAATCATACAGGAAATAAATATAGAGATTCAGAAATTCCTCTGGCAAGGAGAAAAGGCTACCAACACAATTTTTTTTTAATCTGATAGGCTGGGACACTGTGTGCAACCCAAAGCAATGTGGCGGAGCAGGAGTAAGAGATCCTCAAATCATGAACTTAGCTCTCAACACAATTTTTTTATGGAGAATAGTCTCTAGAGAAAACGCTTGGTGGAAAAAGGCCCTACAAAAAAAATACATGTCAGACAATAGAAGAAATTGTGTTAGAATATGAATATGAGCAAAGTTGGGTCCCATTTGGGATCTCTGCAAAAAATCAACATACATCATCCACAAGAATATTTATTGGACAACAGGAAATGGAAAAAGAATCAAAATCTCGCATGATAAACTTGGAACGAAATCCCTGTGTAACTTTTGTTAGGAATTAAACGAGTTGAAGACTTGGCTCGATTGCAGCAACATCAACACTTTTCACGATTTATTAGACTAGACAAATGGTGGGAGATGGAAAGGGAGGAAGAGCCTTGAACTCCCAGCGCACCTGCAAACCGAATACATAACACTTTTCACGCTTCTCCATGGGCATGCACCAATACATAAAAACATAAAAGATAGTCATGGCTGGGGAAAGACCAGTGTATACATGGTGAAAGAAGGCTATCATATGGTCTATAGAAATAAAAATAGGTACGTAAAAGACTACATATGGAGTGAAATATGGAGCAATGATGGCTTCCCAAAGATCAACGTCTTTTTTTGGATCATTGCACATCGTCAAACTCTCATAGTTGAAAATTTGAGGAAGAGAGGGATCATAGGGCCAATACGCTGCATCTTGTGTAAAGAGGCAGAGGAAATCTTGGAGCACGTTTTCATTGAATGTAAATTCACGTAGGAAGTCTGGAGTAATGCGCTCAGAGATTTAAATATGAATATTACAATGCCAACAGACTGGAACAATATATTCTTCAACAGGAAAGACTACTATCAAGGCTCCTTCAACAAAAAACTGAACTTTGCTAGAGCATGGGAAGCTCTTCCAATATTTATTCGTTGGAAATTTTGGACCACGAGGAACAAGGAAATATTTGAAGAAAAAAACTCAAGCACTGATTAAGTTTATATCTCGGCAAAGGCCCTTTGGGTGGACTCTTTATCCACGAGAGGAATGAAAAGCATAAACAGGGAAACTCTCACAATTGAAGAAAGAGCATGGATGGTCTACCTTCTTTGGCATCCATCCCCTCGTTCTTGGTTAAATCCCACAAAAAAGCTGATACTTTCGAGTTGACATAGTAAGGATGAGCAATGAAGAATTTCAAAATTGGTGGACAAAGATAGGAAGCAGTTCTTTGTTCTTTGACAGTGCCTCGAAAGGAAACCCAGGTCTAACAGGTGCAATTAGAATAATCTTTGACTCCATGGGGAACAAACAAAAATAATACGCCTGGGGCATCGGGAGAGAAACGAATAATGGAGCAGAATGGCTCGCTTTAATTAAAGGGTTGGATCTGGCCCGAGATATGGGGATTGAGGAAATGAACGTCATTAGAGATTCCCTAATTGTCATTAGGGAAGCAAGAAGTATCTCTAGAAATCAGAAGAGTCCATCCTCCAAGATGCATCACCTCTTCTTATGTATAGTCAAGGAATTTAAAATAATTATCTTCCTTCATGTTTTGAGAGGCCAAAACCATTAGGTGGATAGCATGGCTAATGAAGGGGTTGGCTTGTGTTGTGGTGTTTTAGAGAAGGATAACGTAATCCTTGAAAACATTTGGATCCCTTAACTCTGTTTTGCTTATGCAACGTATCGTTTCTGTATATTATTGCTTGGGAAATTTTTAAGGAAGTATAGCTTCCATAGTTTAGGCAATTTTCATGATAGCTACAAGCTAGAGAAGGATGAACAAAGTGTAATGGATGTTGTCTTGTTTTGGGAGCAATCCGATATGTATTATGTAACCTCCTTCTTTTATATATAAACAAAAAACTCAATTGTTTTTGTTAAAAAAATTTATAATTATAAAGTATCTTACATTTACTTGTACATGTTTGAGAAAAAAAAGATTTATAGTTGAATATATTTGAGTTAGTAAGTGTCTTTGAGATATGATAAAAAATATGAGAAGTGATAATAAATATTGTTATGCAAATTATTTTGTTATTTTAATATTTATTAATATTATTTATTTAATATAAAAGGTTAAATCAATGAATATAAAGTTTTAAAAATAAAGTTAATTTATATAGAAAATATATTAAAAATTAGTTAAATTAAAAAATTGAATTTTAAAGTTAAATTTATATAAATAAAATAGTATATAAATAATAAAATGTAAAAATGGAATTTCTGGTTTTGAATTTTGTTTGATGATTTAATTTTTTGTTGATATTTATTTATAAATTAATTAAAATGATTGATTTTTATTTATAAATTAATTGAAATGATTGATTTTTATTATATAAATTAATTAAAGAACTTCACAAATTTATATAGTATTAAATTATAAACTTGTAATTTTACTTTTAGTATAAAAAATATTTAAAATATTTGATTTGATATCCTATATTTAAAACTTTATATTCAAAAGATTATATATCAAATCATCGACAAAATATACAAAGATCACCATAGCATGGCCCTATGTCATTAAGTAATCTTATTTATTTAAGACTATGAAGAAAATTAAATATTTATATAAATGTAATGAATTTACAATTCATAAAAATAACAATCATTCAACTAGACAACCCTACGGGTCCATTTCCATCTTTAACCTTAATTTGATATGATATGATAGCATGATGAGGAATTGAACCAATGACCATTTCAAAGAGTCTAATTGCGATGTTTCTTTCCAGCTGTTGTGTCCTTTCTTTCTACTATGTTTATGCTTAGTCATTAACATGATACAAATAATCACTTGTATGTGTTAACTAGATATAACATAAAGATGATATGTGGTGAATGCATTAGGTAGATATAACCTAAAAATTGATTTGATTTGATACCATGGTCTTGAGCATCATGAGGAATTGAACAAATGATCCCTTCAAAGAGTCTAATTGGGATGTTTCTAACTTTCTAGGTGTTGTGTTCTTTCTTTTTACTATGTTTATGTTTATACAAATAATCACTTGTATGTGTTAACTAGATATAACATAAATATGATATGTGGTGAATGCATTATGTAGATAGTTTAAAGACGACGACTTTAACACTTCAAACGATGCTCTAAAAATTAGTTATTTCACACATAGCACTAGGCATCAATATTCATATATAACATGTACATATACTTGGGGTATAGACTTGTAGGGGAGAAAATCACCCAGAGTCCTATAGTCCTTTCTAAGACTCTAAGGGGTCACGAGTTCAAGACCAAAACGTGTCAAATACATTGAAGTGTGGATGTTGCTAGGCCTTCATGAAAGGTATGGTTGAAATAGTGAGTTAGCTAATTCGTTACTCTTGGATAGTTTAGAAATGATAAGTCTCAACACCCCCATTAACTTGGTGGATACCTCTTCCATCAATAAAAAATGTGACACATTCAGTATTTTGGATAACATGTTTTTTTCTATACATATGATAAATTCATTAGCATGTATCATCTAGATATGACCACCAAGAGCTAGCACATGTGCCATAACCACTCAATTCCTTACTAATCTCAACTCAAGATTTCTCGAAGTCTTCATTGAGAAGACGCTTCTTATTATCATTGTGTCAGAAATATGTCCTCCCCATTGTGAGATTATGATATTATTATTTTTAACCTCAACGAGAAAATATTCATTAGATTATTATAGTAATACGATGATACGTAGTGGACTCACAACACTCTAAAATATTTTTTAAATTATTAAGAAGCTACTCCAAATTTGTCAAGGGCTTGTACCTAGCTCCAATCACATGGAATGACTAATTACAAAGGGAACGACTGAAAAGAAGCTGAATACAACAAGGGGTTTAACATTTGGTAGAGAGTTTTAAACACCCCTTATTTGCAAACTAACGAAGACTTCATTAACACATAATGCACTTCTAGAACTCTTGGCACTTTTATTCCCAAATCTCTACTCAACTCGGTGTAGTTTTCAAACTCTACTATCTCTCCTCATACTTATTCTAACTATTCATTTCCAAGACACTTCATCTTTTGTCATTTCGTCTACTTTACTATCTTTTTACTATCTTTTCATCTTCTTAGCCATTGTTCCATTTACATTTATGTTTTTTATTGATCAATATCTTTGTGTTATTACATCCTACAATACCTCATTCTATACAAATATACATGCTCTTTTACATTGTTTTGTGTATAGGGTTCGTTAACTTCAATTCATTCTCTTTCACATTCTTTCATCTTCAATGTACTTCTTTTACATTAAAACATTCACACATCATCATCTATTCTCACTAGCTTTCTTCCTTTTTAAGTCCAAATCACACATTGGCTTTGTACTTTGTAACTCCATGTTTCTCCTTTGAAGCATATTGTTTTGAACCTATATACACCTCCTTTCTAAGTTGTTCATGTTTACAACTTGAGGCATGTGATGCACTTATTTTTAGAATTGTAATAAATTAACTTATTCTAAATTTTAAATTAATAATAATTCCAATTCCAAATTTAAATTAACTCATTCTAAATTCCAAATTCTAAATGAATAACAATTACAATTCTAATTTTTGTTTTACAATTAGGAATCCTCCACACTTGAAGGATGGGTCTATAACCTATGCCTAGGCCAGTGTCAACCCCAATGTTGAATGGAAGAATGATCTACCCACCATAAGATGCTATCACTAGGTGCAATTCCTTTGTTAGTGGCTTCAACCCTCAATATATATGGTGACTTAACCTCCACAATTTCCAACTTGAGAAGATATGTAACTCATTATAAAGTAATTATTTTTTATCAATACTTAAAGTAAAAAAACCAAATAAAAAATAATTAAATTTTTACCCTTTTTTACTTAAAATCTCTTGTCCTTTACGTCAATTGACGGAAAGAATTCTGAATTTATGATGCCTCTACGCTACGAATCCAGAAAGAAAGAGAAATGGCATGCCTTCGGAGTCCTGACATATGAACGAGCTTCCATGGCTGAGAGCAAGGATCGAATCCCACCAACTCCCAAGTAGTCTTGTCGCTGCTAGCCTGCCTGAGATCTTGATTATTTTTCTGGTCAGCAAAACACAGCAGTATGGAAAGAACATATGGACAAAATCATGCTGGATCCTGCTCCTCTAAGATCACAGGTGCATTAATTTTCTTGCAGTGTTCTAATTAGCTATTACTGTGCTTGTGGGTGTTAATGAATTTGTATTCAGTGCCCAGATAGTATGGTTTTAACCCCATTTCTCACATTCTTCCATTCTAACTACAGTAAAATCAAATCCATTATTTCTGAATTTGACCTTATCTGGAAAATGGGCTTCATGGAACAGTGCTTGTGCGTCTAATCCATGGTAACAGCTTTACAATACTGGGGAATGTGTAAGTTTGTTGGTTTTTACTTTAAAGTTTTCCAGACCAGTAAGCAACCAGCTTACAACAGCCAATCATGGTGTATAATTTGCCCACCTTATCTGGAAAATGGGCTTCATGGAACAGTGCTTGTGCATCTAATCCATGGTAACAGCTTTACAATACTGGGGAATGTGTAAGTTTGTTGGTTTTTACTTTAAAGTTTTACAGACCAGTAAGCAACCAGCTTACAACAGCCAATCATTGGTGTATAATTTGGCCAGTGCATCTATTGAGGGTTGCTTGCATTCCCAATTGGAATCACTCACACCCATTTGTATTAAGGGTATCTTTGTACTTTCAATTAGAATTATTGATACCCAATTCACTCAGCTCTGCCATAGTAGCTCAACCATTGAGCCATGGCCCATGTTAGTAGGATACAGAGAGTGTCCTTTGCTTTGAAGTGCCTTTGTTAGATCATTTTGGAAAGGGTTATTTGGAGTCTTCCTGGTAATTCGGAAAGTGCTCTGGGTGATTTGGAGACTGCCCATAGTCACCATGATTGTTATAAGGCCATGACTGTTATAAGTTATAACCTATGATCGAAATCTTAAATTAATTAACTGTGTTGGTTGAAAATTTGTGAAAATAGACCGTGTGGGTCTCTAATGCCATGGTGAAAACGTTTGTGTTCAAAATTAAAAAAAAAATAAAATATAAACACATATACTGGCCAACAATTACAATTTCCTTGAGAAATGGCAGAAACTGGTTGGAATCTGCATATACAAAACTTAAGGAATTAGAATCTGCAGATACAAAATCAAGGAACTGATTGGAAACTTGGAATACGCAAATGCCATTGAAATTTAAAGAAACTGGTTGGAATCTGCAGATGCCATTGAAACTTAACGAACTGGTTGGAATCTGCAGATACAAAACTTAAGGAACTGGTTGGAATCTGCAGATGCCAATGAAACTCAAGGAACTAGTTGGAATCTGCAGATACAAAACTTGAGGAACTGGTTGGAATCTGCAGATGAAACTCAAGGAATTGGTTGGAATCTGCATATACAAAACTTAAGGAACTGGTTGGAATCTGCAGATGCCATTGAAATTCAAGGAACTAGTTGGAATCTGCAGATGCCATTGAAATTCAAGGAACTGGTTGGAAACTACAGATACAAAACTTAATGAACTGGTTGGAATCTGCAGATGCCATTGATACTCAAGGAACTGGTTGGATTCTGCAGAAACCATTGAAACTCAAGGAACTGGTTGGAATCTGCAGATGCCATTGAAACTCAAGGAACTGGTTGCAAACTACAGATACAAAACATAAAAAACTGGTTGGAATAGATGCCATTGAAACTTAAGGAACTGGTTGGAATCTACAGTTGCCATTGAAACTTAAGGAACTGGTTAAGATCTGCAAATGCCAAAACTTAATGACCTTACTTGTAAGAAATTGGACTACTCCACATTGCTCATCTTATCAACCTAAATTTACTGCGATTTGCCTGTCTACTGCTTTTAGAGGGCTTCTGTCAATCACTTCTGTGAAAATAAGGCAGACTAAACTTGACTAAAATTTATGGATTTTTAACTTGAATGAACCAACCAACTGTTTAGAATCCCCACATTTAAGTGTTAGATCTGTTTGATATTTTATAGATATTACTGTAATGGGAATCTCAAAAAGGCATTTATATATTCAGGCTAATACAGATTACTCTGGATTGATGAAACACATGTTTGAGCTGTGGGATGTGCTTATTTCAAAAACAAAAAACAACATCTCAACCTCTGTAAACAAGAGTATATATTAAAAAAAACAAATTAAATTAAAATAGCCACATCGAAAAGACATATATATAAAACATTAAAATATCTTGGACTCTCCAGGTAAAGTATCTTCCATGATATTCCAGAATCTAAATTGTCTCTTATGTTTTTTTTTATTGTTTTCAAGTAGTAATGAAAACGCACCAATAAAATTCCAATCCATTGAATCCATGCTTATAGCCCAAGTTTATTTTTAAATAAAAAACTCGGTGTGTCATCATGGATCTAGGCCACTTAAGATATATAATAATAATCATACAAATTACACTGACAAAATCCAATCCAACACTACTAAATTTTTGTTTTTTATGTTTATGTTGATTTATATTATATTTTTTGTTGTTGATGTTTATGTTTATTTTTTGTTTTTTATGTTTGTGTTTATGTTTACAAAATCCAATCCAACACTACCATGTTTATGTTTTTGTTGATTTATATTATATTTTTTATTTGCAACCAGAACCCAATGGCCTGAATATTACTTTGTTTTTTATGTCTTTGTTTTAGTAATATAAAGACATAAAAAAACAAATAATGTGTAATATTACTTTGTTTTTAATCATATTTCATAGATAATGCTTCAACTCTTTTATATTCATCTTCTTACTAAGATGGACTTTCTCCTATTACATATTGTGTATTCTTTGTTTTAGTTATATTACTTTGCTTTTAATCATATTTTATAGATAATGCTACAACACTTTTATATTCATCAGCTTACCATTGATGGTCTTTCTGGTGTATTCTTTGTTTTTAGTTGTATTACTTTGTTTTTAATCCTATTTCATATTTCATATTTTTTGTTTTCAGTTATATTTCTTGTTTTAAAAAAACAATAAATTTGTCTTTTTTATTAAGTTGTATGGTTTTTAAGCCCTTCATCTTTATTTACATTTTTTTATACTAATGTTTTGAGTTCTATTTTTTAAACATGTTATATATATATAACTTACATAATTCATACAAATAAACCTTGATTAAAATTAGTAAAAGTGTAAGTAATTAAAATACAAATTTAGAATATTACTCAAATAAAAGTAAACATCAAAATTAAATAAACCATATCATATACATAAATATATTTTTAAAATTTGTAACTTTTTATATATATTACATCACTTAATACATTATTTATATATTTTTAGTTATCCTAGTATGGCCATCTTCCTTTTAATTGTTTTGCATTCCACTTTTATATCTATCATTTTACTGAGATGCTATTTCTCCTATTTCATATTATATTTAAGTCTGTAGGCATTTAGATATTATCTCAGATTTTGGACTTGCTTGAACAAATCAACAAGATTAATCCAAGTAACAAATATACAACATGGATTCATTTCATGGTCGACCTATCTTGTTATGCTTAAATGCATTTTGATTAAGATTTAAATAAGCTTCAGTTAAAGGGTGGTTAAAGAAACGGTAACAATTTGTTTTTGTTTTTCATATCAATATTTTGTTGTTGTTAAATAGTATTTCTTTTATGCTTATGTGAATTCTAACATGTATGAATAATGGATATAAAATTATATATTTTAGTCTTTATTTAACAACCAACTATCTTTACAAATTTCTTTTTATTGTTTTGTATTCTATTTTTATATCTATCCTTTTACTAAGATGATGTTCTTTCTCCTATTTCATATTATATTCTTTGTTTTTAGTTGTATTACCTTGTTTTTAGTCAATACTTTATTGTATTATATTGTTTAAATACTTTATATTTAGAATATATTGTATTATATTGTTTAAATACTTTATATCTAGAATATATTGTATTATATTATTTAAATATTTTATATTTAGAATATATTTTTATTATGTTTACAATGTTATTGACTGTTTATTATATTTTTCTATGACTTATCTTGACTTGATTTTTCTATGACTTATCTTGACTGGATTGTCTATTATATTTTTTCCACGACTCATCTTGGATGTGATATGCACTCTGTATATTTTAATTCATTATTTATATATATATTTTTGGATGAAAAAACCATTTTGTTTTTATTTATATTGTATATATAATTCATAAAAATAAACTTTAATTAAAATTAGTAAAAAATTAGGTAATTAAACTTTTATTGCTATAAACACACATTTACTATTTTATTATTTAAATAAAGTAAACATCAAAATTAATAAATGAAAAAATAGATTGTTTTTTAGTTTTCAAATAAATTAACAAATTCTTAACATTTTATAATATTATAATTTTTTTTCACATTAGTTAGATTGAGAATTATCAGATTGTAAATTCAAAACATAGAAATCAAACTTTTATAAAGAAAAATTAAAAAAAATATAAATTTGATTACTAAAGCCTAAAAAATACTTCTTAAGCTACTTTTTTTTCATATGGAAATATGCACGGGAAACCCAGCAATACTTCCCCACATTAGTGGATGGTAGAAGTGGTAAACCGTCGGTCATCCTCCTGGAAGACCTAACCCCTAACCCCAAAAGACTCAAGGCTCGAACCGTGACCTCTCCTCGAACCTAGAGAGTGTGGGCAGGGCTTATCAATTGAGCTAACCCTTGGGGCTCTTCTTAAGCTACCTATGAAGACCGCAGAGACTATATCAAATAATTGATTTTAAAAAATATAAAAATAAATGACTAAATAAATCTTTTATAACTCTTTGTAAATTTTCATAATATACCAGCATAGATCCATCTTAAACTTGGATCTAAAAAGCGCCAAGAAGGATCCAATTTCTTTAGTTGTAAGTTATTTTTATCTTAAATTTTTAAATGTTCATAAAAAATTACACGTAAAACATTTTGATCCCTTTAGTGTTTGTTAAATCCGGGTTTAACATGGATCTTTTAATTACTTTTCATTTAGTTTTATTATTGGGTTTTTATTACTTGATAAATTAGGAGACATGTTTTTCTTTATATTCTTTTTTGTTTACACTATATAAATATATGAATCCACATTATAATTTTTTTAATGTAGATTAATATAATATTTGATTTTTATTTTTATATCGGCTAAATGAATATAATGTTTTATTTTTATCAATCTTCCATATTTCTTTTCTAATATCTAAAATTACAATTTAATAAAAAATAAAACATTACAATAAACATTGAATAGGGTCACGACAGGTAAGAGTACATCACTTTAGTTATGACAAGAGTGATCTAAGTCGACAGGTAACTCTTTCTAACCTAAGCACATGAAAGCATTGGATAATTTATGGTTGGGAACTTATTAGGCCCAACTTTGAAGCTTTTTCATAAAGTAAATATATATTAATTTTTATAATCGTAAAGTATTTTGGCCATATACATGTCTAAAAGTGAAAATTATTAAGATATAATTTATTTATTCATTTTAATTATTAATATTGATTTGATAATTTAGAATGACTGTAATTTGGATATAACTTTATTTAATTTAATAAAATTTAAAATGTATAATAATTTGAAATGTAAAATTTTAGTTTTAATGATAGTTAAATACTTTTATTTTAATAATAAATATATAATAATTATAATATATATATTGTATTTAAAGATTGCTATCTTATAGTTTATGAAGAATTGAACTGGTAATTACTTTAAAAAGTGGAGGAAGTCTAAATATTTGAGGCTATTTTATTTTGCAAAATTTGAATCTAAGTGTGTTAAAATGGTGATTTTGATGATAAAAACAAATTCAACACCATCAAAATTCCCTAAAGCATATAAAATCTAAGAGTTTGACAATTGTAACAATTTTTTTTAAAAATCTGTCAGAATTTTTCAAAATAGTTCCATAAAAAATATTTCTGTTAGAAATGGTAGAAGTTTAGACTATGCATAAAAAAATGTGCATAGTGTTTCTAACTTTTCAAAGGTTAAGATCATCTGTTTCCTTTGGCTCAGTTTGCTGAATAAGATCAATACATGTGACAGCTTGATGAAAAAAGGCTGGATTGGCCCATTCTGGTGCTCTCTATGTAAATCAACATTTGAGTTTGTTGACCACCTATTTCACGATTGCAGCTTCACTCGGAAAATTATTGCTCTCATCAGATCCTCTCTGGACATTCCAGATTTTTGGAGGCAATCAAATTTTCATCATAATGTTTCTTCCTGGATCAGCCTAGGAAATACTCTGAAGTATCTTCCTCTTTTTCTTGCTTGGCAAATCTGGATAACTAGGAACAGATGTTTATTTGAGGACTTGAAGCCTGATATATTCTCTACTGTCCTCTCCATAAAGAAGCAGTTACAGCTCTATCCGGTCCATCTGCAGCTGAATATCAATAGGAGAACTATTGGACCAGCTCCTACACTGCTTTTTCCAACAGGCTTCTTCGATGGGGCTTCTGCAAATCATATGGGTGGAGTTGGTGTTCAACTATTGCTCAATAAAGAACACTATTTTTGCTTCAAGTTGGGAGTGGGCTTGAGCACAAATACCAGATCAAAGATGCTGGCCTTGTGGACACTCCTTCACTGTGCAAAACTCATGGGCCTACCTTCTTTACATATTCATGGGGACTCTGCTGTCATCATCAACTGGTTCAATCATCGATCAACACTTACTTTACTCTCTCTTGATGGGTGGTGTCATTGTATTAGAGAGTTGGAAACTGTCTTCATCCAACTCAATGTCATTCACATATATAGAGAGCACAATACAATGACTGACAGCTTATCCAAATAAGCATTAACACTGGCTCAAGGCCAGCTTCAGTATGTTGAATTCACCAATGGTGAATGTATTGATCAGGGCACTTTCTATCTTTTCTAGCCCTCAACACTTTACCTTTCTATGCTGTTGTTTTTTTGACATCCTTTGGATGTAGGTTGTGATGAGTTTTTATCTGTACTATTCATGTTATTGCTTCTTTGGATTAGCTATCTAGTTATAGTATGAACTCTCTATGCAATGAAGGGTATGAAGCGGATGTAGTTTTTATCTCCTAGCTTATACTTCACATTGGAGCTTTTGAGGTACATGTACATGAGTCTGTAGAATGGATGTTCCATCCTTCATGAGCCATGCAGAAGCAGATATTGTAGCTACTCTTGCTGATATATTACTCCCTCCATGAGCACAGCACATGCTGATGATGTAAAAATGTTCCCTTTGATTTCAATGAAATAGCAAGGAACTGCCTGGAAAAAACTTTTCAAAGGTTGTGTAATTTTGTTGCCATCTTTACTTGTTAATTAAAATGTTACAACCATTACTTAGAAAAATATGTATTAATTTGTTACATGTTTTAAAATAGAAGCTAATATCAAAGTATTAAAAATGATGAGAAATCTATTTTTCAGGTTTAAAAAATCTATGGTTAAAATAAATTTTTTAATTATTTTTTAAGGAAGAAAGAAATTTTTGATTATTCAGTTTTATTAAATTATTAAATTAACACTTCAGATTTTTCATTATGAGATTTTATCATTAAATTGAAAGAATAACTTGCTTTATATATAAGATGTATAAAACATTATTAATATTGTAATTTAAAGAAAAATAGAGTTATTTACCTTTCAACTTTTGTTGCTTTATTTTTTTGGTGCAAAATCTTTATGTTGAGATATACTTTTAACATTCCAATATGATCGGCAAGTGTAATTCACTTGGTATTTTAATAAAACAATATAATATAATTATTACAATTCATTATGATGGAGAAGTGTAATTTGTTTAACATTTTAATAAATCAATAAAATATAAGTAAAAAAATTACATCATCTATTATTTACATATTTTTTATAATTATTATCAGTTATTTATTATAATTTTATTTAATATAGCTTTATCATTACTGTAAATTTTTCTTAATTCCAATAGACAGATCAAAGATATATTTTTGCATTCTAAAAAATGTTTGCACTTTATTTGAGATGTAGACTTTTCTTTAAATTTTAGACCCTAAAATTTTGCAACTCTTTCAGTAAACATGATAAATCTAGAATTAAAATATATTTAACTTGGTATTTATTAAATCCAAACATTTATGATTTAATAATACGTTCGGAATCCACACCCAAAATGAAGTTCAGTGAAAGAAAATTAGCCGGAATCCCACAACCAAAATGAAAATCAGTACAAGAATAAACGGCTCCGATGATGTTTACGCTTCATCACCGATTCACCATTGTTTGGTAGTAGAAACCGCGAGACGTAACCCTTCGAATTCACGTCGGTTTCTCGGCCGCCAGGAGTTTTACTTGAGGCGGTGAAGTCAAAGCACGTGAATCTTTCAGTGCTCCTAAATTTTATCCCTTTTTACGTAAGTGATCTGATTCGTCCGTCATTTGTTGGGAATCCTTGGGAATTTATATGTCTCTACGTTATGAATCCAGATAGAAAGAGAAATGGCATGCCTTCAATGGTCGAGAGCGAGGATCGAATCCCACCAACTCCCAGTAATTTCCTAGCGGCCTGAGATCTTGATCATTTTTCTGGTCCGCAAAACACAGCGTTATGGGAAGAACATACGGAGAAAATCATGCTGGCTCCGGCTCCTCTGAGATCGCAGGTGCATTAATTCTCTTGCAGTGTTCTAATTAGCCTATTGCTGTTTTTGTGGATATAATTTGATTTGTGTTCAGTGCCCATATATTATGGTTTAACCCCATTTCTCACATACTTACAATCTACACTACAGTAATACCAAATCCATTATTGCTGAGATTGACCTTATCATTGTTCTGCCTCTGGTAAGTGCGCTTCATGGGATAATGCTTGTGCATCTAATCCATCGTAGCAGCTTTTCAGTACTGGGCGATGAGTAATTTCGTTGATTTTTACTTTGAAGTTCTGGAGACCAAGAAGCAAGCAGCTTACAACAGCAAAAAATAGTATATGATTTTCCTGGTGCATCTATTAAGGGTTTTCTTTGCACGCCCAATTAGAATCACTGACACCCGATTCTATTAAGGGTCTCTTTAAAGTTTACACTCCCAGTTAGAATCAGTCGCACCCAATTCACTAAGCTCTGCTACAGTAGTTCACCCAATGATCCGTGACCTGTGCGAGTAAAGTCTGCTCTCGGTTAAAGGCACCCAGAGTGCTTTATGCTTTGGAGCGATTGTGTTGGATCCTTTTGAAAAAGGTGATTTAGAGATTCCTCCTGGTGATTTGGAAAGTACTTCTGGTGATTTGGAGAATGTCCCTGGTCATCAGGACTGTTATAACCTATGACAGAAATCATAAGTTAATTAACTGTGTTGATTGAAAATTTGTAAGCAGACAGAATGGGCCTCTCAAGTCATGGTGAGAACCTGGATATTCAAAATCAAATAATATAAGCTCAGAAAGTGGCTAACTATTTCCTTCATAAATGAAAGAAAGTGGTTGAGTTCTGCCAAAACTTAATGACTTTGCTTGTCAGAAATTGGATTACACCCCATTGCATATCAAATGAACATAAATCTCCTTCAATTTGACTACTGCTTTCAGAGGGCTTCTGTCAATCACTTCTGTGAAAATAAGGCAAGCTAAAATTGACTAGAATTTGTGCCTTTTTAGCTTGAATGAATGGCCCAACTGTTTAGTATCCCCATCATGTGTTAGGTCTGTCGGACAATTTATGGGTATTATTGGAATGAGATTATCAAAAAAAGATATACAGATTACTTCTGAAGTGATGAAAGACATGTTATTCGTGTTTGGCACTTCTGATCCTCAGTGGGTACAACATCGGCTAATTTGCTAATGATCATTTATTGAATTATATCCTATACTTATATTGCTGGAAGGTATTCTATTGTTATCTCTTAAAGAGCATATGCTAAGCCATCATTGCATCAAAATAGCCTTTGCCAGTAGGGCAAGTGCAGGAGATCTAAATCTTCCATTTAGTTTTTTGTAATCTTTCCTTAATGCAATTAGATGAGAAATTTGACTAGCCAGAGTCCAAGATTTGAAATTTGTTGATTTTAGTTAACCTTTCATTGGGAAGATCTTCAAAAGTTCTGGCACGTCTTTTTTGCCACAGGAAGTGAAGAGTGACCATCCTGATTACCTGCCTGAGAAGGACTATCCATCATTAGAGTCGTGACGTAAATATACCTGAAAACTTGATTCCCAAGCTTAGCATAACTAATCGTCCATTGTTGTCTTTGGAATAGTCAACCAGTCAATCTATTTTCTGGAGTCTTGTGAGTTTGTACATATGCAAAGAATGTTCCACTTGTTTTACTGGCTGCAAAGGTTGCAATTGGAAAGATGCTTGGCAGTTTCGAACTGCAGTCAATAACTTCTTTATAGTAAATATTTTCCTCTTGTTAATGATGACTTTTGGAATCCATGTCTTAGAGTGTATGTTCTCAACATCGTTCTGTATTACCATTCATCCATCCATTTAACAGAGTTTTTGGTTGATTGCATCTTTCAGCTGGTAAGTTGAAAATCAGTGGATCGAGTATGAATTGAATTGACTTGAAATGTTGTAGACCTTTCTTTTTCTTACTTTTTCCTCGAAAATAATTACAGAATATAAATTTAGTAGTGTTGTTAATTTATTATGTTCCTTAGGGTAATAACATTTTTAATGTGATTTGGCAGGGGATGGCGATGTAGAACAGGGGTTAAATTCTTCCCAAGACAATGCTACAAGGGTACAGCCGGCTTTGGTGCTGTCCAACTCTGGTAAAGCACTGGAGCAGACAGGAAAGAAGCAGTATGTGAAACAGGTTACTGGTAGGTATAATGATACTGATCTACATTTAGCAGCCAAGAAGGGAGATTTAGAAGCTGTGAAGAAGCTTTTAGATGGGTCACATTCTGAAAATGGTGTACAGAACCATCAGGTTGATATTGATATGGGGGAGATTCGATCAAGTTTGGTGGATGAACAAAATGAGCTTGCCGAAACACCATTGTATATTGCTGCAGAACAGGGGCATCTGGAAGTGTTGAAGGAGCTTTTGAAGTTTGCACATCCAGAAACCCTTGCAAAGAAAAACCACACTGGATATGATGTCTTTCATATTGCTGCAAAGCAAGGCCACATAAGTAAAATTCTCTGGTCTCAACCCTTTCAGAAAGTTTTCACTTCTTTTGCGGTACCCACAAGAGAGAACATGGCGTCTTGAGTTTCACTGTGGCATCCTCTTTTCATTTAGAATCAACCATTTACTTAGTAGTCCTACATAAGATTTGAATTTATCAATTTGACAAAACTTATAATCCGTCAGTCTTCCCTACTCGGGCTACATGCTGGATGTCACCATAGACTACTAGAAGGCTGGAAGGGCAAGGCTTTCATTCACTGTTTGGTCTATACCAGTTTTCTTCCCGTCCATTTTCTTTTCTTTCCAATTTGATCTGTGTAAATGTTGTACTTAGTAGATATACAAATTCCCTTTCATGTGGCCCTTTTGACAAGCTGTCTTTTGTAAGCCAATCATGCAATGATATAGAAAATGGAACTGATGATGCACCGCCCTATCTTCCTTGTAAATAGTAGTTAGGCGTCAACCACAGGATAGTGGTTTCTTGCTGGCAAAAATGTATTTACTATACTTACAGAGACGACTTAGGAAATTGTAAGTCAATAGGGAGTCACTTAGGTTACTTTGATTCCCTGTGCAGCGGGGCTTCCTGATAAGTCTGAGTATAATAATTAGTTACGCAGATTTAATCGTAGAATA
The DNA here is from genome assembly GCA_001517045.1 of Pseudotsuga menziesii. Classification (NCBI taxonomy): domain Eukaryota; kingdom Viridiplantae; phylum Streptophyta; class Pinopsida; order Pinales; family Pinaceae; genus Pseudotsuga; species Pseudotsuga menziesii. The sequence continues at coordinate 59,014 of LPNX010638510.1, read as the reverse complement.
TTCAATATACAGAGTTGTTAGGTTATTTGATGTTCTATGCAGTGGGGATTCCTCATACTTTACAGAGTTATGAGGTTATTTTGATGTCCTATGCAATGGGGATTCCTCATATGTGTGAACAGTGCAAGTAAAAATGTGATGTCCATGGGAAGCTATGAGCAATGTATGGTTGCATAGGAAAGCATTATCTTAGGATATTGCATACTATTTTTGTAATCCTGAATATGATAATCACAAATGAATAAATAATAATAGCATTCTTTAATAGTTATTTGATGAAGAGATATGAAGACAATATAATATACCTCAACCTATTGTAACAGTCATTGATTATGCATCAATCAAATTGTCATTCACTCTTTGGGCTCTCTCACCTCAGGTGTATGTACTATGAGCATTCCCCTCTTAGATGGGGATTTGCCATCATTGGGGCATGCGCAGATCTTCTCGTGTGCCAGACAGGTCAGTTCATCATGATTTTACCGCTTCTCTAGTAGATCCTAGATGCCATCGTGCCAGGACCATGTATTCATTACAAGATCCTCATCTGAACCTGCTTACACATTATTTATCCATGGCCCTTATTGCAAAAGGAGCCAAATTGAATCGCATATTTTGTAACAAAATTGCTTGTAAAGAGAAATTAGGAAGAATTTTATTTATTTATACAGAAATCTCAGACAGTAAGCTGGGCTAACTGCAACCCCAAAATCCCAAAATTACAGGCATAACCTCCTGGCCCAAACCCAAACTTCTCTAGAGTCTAGAGGAATTTTACCACTGTGTTTGAGACTATGGTGTTTTTGCAGCAGCCTAAGGAGTTTTGTGTCATCCCCAGTCTAACTCATTTTTCACTTCCTTGACACTGTTGACCAATGCACTCAATTTGTTTATGTCTCATCCAGCTTTTCCCAGTACCTTGTTCAATTGGAGTTTTGTTCCTCAAGCTGTTTTTGTTGTTTGGTTGCAGTCTCTCTCAGATGTTACAGTTTTTTTCCATGTCCCACACTTCAGCTCCTTGGTTTAGTGTACTCCTTCATTGATAGATGACAGTCCCATCAAATTCTGAAATGCTTGTCCAATTCCGAAGAGAACTTTTCAAGCTTTGTCTTGCACATCTTTGGCAAAGTAAAAGTATTTTTGCTGGTTCTGGAATGACCTGGTCCTGCTGCTCCCCCCCTCTTGAAAACCCTTGCTGGCTCCTTTCCTGCTCTCCTGTCTGCTTCAACTTCAGTCTTCACATATTCTGTTTTTGGGGCATTGTGCCTTCTTCTTGTCCATTGCTTTGCCAACATCCTTCACTTGAATTTTAACAGTGTTAACATTCTAGCTTATTGCTATAATTCTGCAAGGGAAATCTAGATCATAAATATGATTATGGAATTTGATACCCACACTGCACATTAGTACACATACTGAGAGGATGCCCTTATCAGGATGACTTTTCTATAGGTGTCCTTATCAGGATTAGATTTTTGAATTTTCTATAGGTCTCCTTGTCTAGAGAAGATTTTTCATTTCCTCCCTGCTAGCTTCCTTTCCGTATCTACGATTCTACTTATCACATGCACTTAAATACTCTCATCCACATCTTCTTTAGCTTGCCCCACAAATCTGGAGATGGAAATTTTTTCAGAGATTCTTATAATTTTGTGCCACGTGGATGGAGCTGTTCCCCCTTCTTGCAGGTTTAGGGAGATACAAAAAACATATATGCACTAGATGTGTATTTGATGCAACAGCCAGATGTGTCTGAACTTCTTTTGACCTGCAACTACAAGAGAGCCACGAGGGTGTTCTGGTCCTTATGCACTCACCCATTTAGTTCTCAGTTTCTATGTACTGAGCAGTACTATTGACTTCTTTCATCAACTATGCATATAATTTTTTCTTTCCTTCTGCATTCTTGGATAGTCAGAATCAAAGTTTCTATAGATACATTGTTGATGAAGCTGATGATAAATTTGAAATTCTCTTAAACAGGGGCCTAGGAAATGGCTGGTCTCTTTCCTATTAGACCATTTTTCTCAACTTTTTTTTGCATTCAGGCCCTTTGAGTAGAAAAGCATAATAATTCTAGCAAAAGGCCCTCTAATGGTTGCTACATATGTATAACCTGTTTATTTTTTCAGAAGACTCCTTCCAAGTTCACTTAAACACCATAGATAGGGATTAAGACCATAGTGTGGTACTGTTAGAAACAATTGGCATAACTTTTTAGATGAATAATCCCAATAATTAATAATCCCAGAAATGTCTATCACTTTGTTAATCTGTGGAACACGAAAGTCCTTCACAAAATTGCTCAACTATACTAGATTCTTGAATTGTTTTTTCTGGTACCCTGTTTAGTATATTGGGAGAATTAACAGAAGCAGCTTTTTCAATGTAAGCATTTCAGAAGTCGAATTTAGGGTAGCATGCATGCATTTACAGTACTGAGTTACTAATTGTAAAATTTCCAGTATATGTAAAGAAAGAAATGGGGCCTGGATTTCAAAATGTTCCTTTCCCATGTTCATTACCAGATCATGCCAAGTGCATATCCTTGCTGACACACTTATTTATCAATTTTCCGGTAGCAAGCCTGGTGCCCAAACAGGGCCAACCAGAGGCCACAGGCTTTCAAAAATTGCACAGTACACTTTTAAGTTTTAATAGAGACAACCCCAAAAATGCTGAGTTTGACCAACTGAAGCCCCTTTAGCTTAGGTGTACTCAGAACATATAATTGTGAGTACTATTGATGCTCACTTTGCTATCCAAACACCTTGGGCTGCTATTGTTGGGTCATCATGCATTCTCATCACAAGGTTTTCACTGGGTAAAGAGGCGACTTGTGTCAGAGAATTGTGTACAGACTCACAGAGTCATAATCAATAAATACCACACTGGGGAACATACTTCTTTACTCCACCATGCTGAGCCTTGGGAACATGATTCAGCAGTGATAGGCAAAGGTGCAAGGCAAGGCTATAGTCATGCATCCAGAAGATGAAAAGAAAGCGAGAGAACCAACCTTCAAGCAAAAGAGTGCCGCTCTACCATACAAAGAATGCACTACAGCTACCTCCCCATCTCAAGTCCAAGGTGATTGAGCATCACCATTTTGACTAGCAAGCTTCCATGACGCTTGTGTACCGCTGGCTATCCTTGGAGATCGAGAAAAGGAGAAATAGTACTCATACTCTTCTCTTGCAACTGTTAAACAAAGATTTTAGGTCAAATTTCAAAACAGCAATGCATACAAAATCAAATTCTTATATTATGTCCTCTGCCTGATTTGATATCTGACATGCCATATGAGAAACCTATATGCCATTTTCTCATTTGATGCATGTGCATTGTGGTCTACAAAATAGTGGAATTCATCTTGTGATCTGTTGAGGTTGAATTGATTTCTGGCATCACATATTGTGAATGTTGATTCAGATTTGCAGTGTAATGCACTCATATGAGGTTCACTGATAATTTGTACACAGGTATTGTCAAGGAGCTTCTGAAACACCAACCTGATCTGAGCAGAACTTTGGATTTATCAAATGCAACACCTCTTATTTCTGCTGCAACTAAGGGTCATGTTGAGGTGGTCAATGAGCTTCTTGCTAATGACAGTCAGTTGACAGGGATTGCCAGAAGCAATGGCAAGAACGCACTGCATCTGGCTGCAAGAAATGGTTACACAGATATTGTGAAAGCTCTGCTAGCAAAGGATTCACAAATGGCTCGAAGAACAGACAAGAAGGGCCAGACAGCATTGCACATGGCAGCCAAAGGAGCCAACTGTTTGGAAGTGGTGAAGGAACTACTTTGGGTTGATCCGGCAGTAGTTATGCTACCTGACAGAAATGGCAACACACCATTGCATGTAGCTACAAGGAAGAAGCGTGCGGAGGTATTGTCTCTTGATACAACCTACAAGTGTTTCCTCTAATTCCATGACCTGGTTTAGAGCTGTACATTCTAATTAGTATAAGAAAAGAGCTTCCGGTTCAACCAAGAAACACAAAGGTAAGGTTTATTTCCATTTGGTGCTAAAATCAACAAAAGTGCAAATTTCTTTCCTCAAACCAGAGAAGTGCATGTTTAAACCCTAACAATTTTTGCAACGCAATCCTTCATAACATCTACACTAAAAGATACCATCCATAAATATTAGATTTCAGTGAGAACAATTTGACTTTAGCAGTAATGTAAATATACCATATAATTTTATAAAAGTTGATCCGGCAGTAGACAAAGCTAGGGCCCCAGTAAACAAATTCAAGTGGTGAATGGGACTGAAATAAAGTAAGCTGTCAGCAAGACTCTGTCCAAATAGGGTACAAAACCAAAATCTTTGAAGTTGCATTTACCTTGAAATAAGATCTAATACAAAAACAGTGCTTTCAAAGCTCTTCCTGTGTGTTGCTTTTAACTAATTTGCAATTGACATGAAATTAATTTGTCATCCATGTGATATCCACCTATGGTAGGCTTGTGCTTTGTCAAATTCCTTAGTGATGATGTCATTCTATTCTGCTTTTTTGCAGATCTTAAACTGTCATGGAGATGGGCATTTTTCTGAAGTGATCTTAATTTCTGAAAGTTCAAGTTGTCTCTATCTTTTTAAAGAATGCATGTTTTGAATCTGAACATAAGCTCATTATCTTGCATGTCCGTTTTGTTGCCGCCTTTCACACACCTGGGGGGGGAACGTGGCAGAAATCTTCAAGCCACTTGGTGTGTCCTTGGGGGCAAGTCTCGAGTCAAGGCTGTCACCTTGTTCCTGACTCCTCAGTTTTGGCCAACTCCTAATCGAAGGAAAGTGGGGTAGACCCTATTAATTTCTAAGGCTGTTAAGGGTTAGTGCGATGATTTGTGATCGAGTGAGTTATTTGGGAGTTTTGATGCAAACATTGAAACAAGGTATTGCAATAAGAATGGTAAGCACAATAGCATATAGATTATCTTAACACATGATAAATAAATGATATTGAAGCAAATGATTGTATGATATAAATAAAATACCAGTGCCAATAATGGAGTCGGAATAAGATAATGTTGTTGTAATGCTGAGAAATGTATTGCAAATGCTCTTGGTCAGTTTTAGATTATTGTGGATAAATGAGTGAATTAGATTAGGGGGGAAGGGAACTCCAAATTTACCTGACGGTACGCAAAGTATGTCCAAAACCCTTATTCGATGTGGTTCCACGCGAAGAATGTGTGGTCTGGATCGGAGTCTTTGGGATGTGTCCAACACTACACCAACAAGAGTGTATCCTGACGGTATACCGAGGTCACTATCTAGTTGTTCCCGCTTCCTCTGTGAACTTTCCCTACAACAGTTTAAATCGAGGCGTTGGATTTTCGCTTGTTCAAGGGGGAGTTGATTTTATTAAGATGAGCTTTTATTAGATGTGAAAATTATTTGAATGCAACAAACCCCGTTTCTGAGTATCCCAAAGCTCGGACAAGCCTGCGATGGGTAGAGCATACGCGGAGGTTTGTGCGAAATGTTTGTTTTAGTTTAAGATTGTGGAAGCTAAAAAAGGTAAAATGTGAGAAATAATTACTACAACCAAGAGTCTCTTTTCGGTCCAGTACTCGGGCAAGCCCTTGTCTGTGAACCGTAATTGGGAAAGCAAGGTTGGGTCAGTATTCGATTACTTTTACAAAAAGCTAAAGAAAAACCAATCTAACTAAAACAAAACTATTCTAAAGCAATAATGATACAGAAAGAACATAAAACAAACCATCAAGGGGACGACATGAATCCTCTAGGGGGGATGGGGTGCAGGCGCTTGGAAAGCCCACTTGCTTTTATTATTATTATTATTATATTACAAGTGAAAATGGTGGCCGTCTTTGGTCCTTACAGATCTGGATCCAAAGGCTTACAGGTTTTAGAAATAAAGAAGGAACGGCGAAGGTTGTTCTGGGAGGCCTTTGATGGCCTAGATCTTTAATTTTCCGGCAACACTTCCCCTTGTCCTGTCAACAAAAGACAAAAACCAGCCACCTGTCCTGCACTAATTGTGCCAAATAAGACGTTAAAAACATACAAATTTAAGTACTTAAATGATAAACAATAAGCCTAAGTACTTAATCAACCTAGATCTGCTCAAAATAAAGCTTTAAGATTAGGATTTAGCAGTGTACTTAAATAAATCAGCCTTTGAATAATCTTTTAAAAAGAAACTAATTTACCTACCATTTACAAAGTAACCGAAACCGGAGAAGAAGTTTGATTTTAAAGGAGAAAGAGATGAAGAAAAGCTTATTGTTGGTAAGATCCACCTGGAAGCTTGAAGTGGGATGCCAAGGGATTATGTTCTTGAAGATTGCTGGAGGTGAAGTGGAGTCAAACTAGATCCACACCTCTTCCAAGCTAGATACCCTGAAACTTAATTACAAACTTGCGCACTTGTGAGATTTTGAAAACACATATAAAGAGAGACTAAAATAACATGGAAATAAGCTTATTTGTCATGCAAATCTTTGATCTCTAAGCATACATGAATAAATAGAAATGAAAGTAAACTTACTTACAAATCCTATTCCTATTGATTCGGAGAAATCATGATGAGGCAAGATCTATATCAAACGTAAGCAAGAATTGCAAAAAGAAACAAGTTACCTCATGAAAGCACAACAATGGTGGTCCACACACGAAAGCACAAGACAACTAGCCTCCAAAGCTTCGTTTTTACTATAGCAAAATCACAAAATACTGTATCAATTACAACTAGCAAGCACCTTCATCCAACTCTAACCAGTTTGGAATGAGAGGGATGTGCTTTATTTATAGCCGAAGAGGAGGGAGTGGGTGCATCTAACACTCGCAGAGGGAGTTGAGTTGAGAGATAGTCTAACTAAGTTGAAGTGTAGTGGAAGGGGAGTAGAATTAAAGAGGTGGATGGCACCTCACTCACCTAACTCACCCATCCATTCATTGGTTGCCACTTCACTCAAGCGTGAGCTTTGAGGGTGGCGTCATCACCCACACACGAGCTCCTTCCCAACATCATTCGCACCTCTTCAAAACATACGATACATCACATTTAAAATTTATCCAAGGTTTTAACACCCCTCACATGGATGAGGGGTCCACAACTCAATGCAATTGCAAACCTTATGGAGTTTAGCGCTTTCTCATAATGGTTGACGTCATCTCCTCTCATATAATTCGAAACTCACTAAAAACTATCCAAAGTTTTAATGCTTAGCATTTGTAAAAGGCCCCATGACCATGGGGGACGCATTTGCCATGTCACCCCATACTTTAAACAAATCAAAATTGACTTTTTCAAACTTGTCCTTTAGTGTCAATTTGTCGCATGATTAGCATTAAATTGCCAATTTGATGCTCCGTTAGCTAAATAATGCTCCACGGGATGTTTTAGCTGCCCAAAACATCTGAAAAGTGGAATTTGGGGTAAAGGGATGCTTTGAGTGTGAAAACGAGCATCCCCACGCCAAAATTGTACTCCAGACCCATATTTTATTGCACTATGAAGTTTTTCAATTAAACCATTAAAAAATGGCCTAATTTTGCGGGAACAAATAATTTTCTCGGATTTGAACAAAAACCTAGGGGGATCTAGTACATGTCCATACGACTCAATTCGAATGCCTAACATGTTTATAAACACTGATACATAGGCTCTAATAACCTCCTAAGGACTAACCACCAAGATGACTACCCCAACTTTGGAGGTGTGAGTGAAAAACTCCGAAATTATTAGTCGTTTGTTCAACAACCAATAATTACAAAGGGAAAAAACACTCTGGGCTAGTCAGCTTGATGTCTAAGTCTAGGAAGCTGAGCCTTTTATAAAATTGACCATGCTAGCACATTTTTTACAATTTTCCCAATGGGGTATGATACTATGAACATGTGGTACAAGAAAATTAAAAAAATCCTCCTGGAAGATGCCTGGTGGACTTTTGAACTATGATGAATGAACAAGTGTACTTGTTCTACTTTGCCGGCTCACTTGCAAAATCCACCAAATACAACTTAGGTGGTAACACGTTTCACAGCCAAAAGATTGATCTTGTACCCTTTGATTTACAGACCCTGAATTTTAGTAGAACAAAAATTTCTGTTTGAATTCAGCTACGAATTTATTACTCTTGTAGCTGCCCTTTTGCATTTTAACTGTTTTAATTGAGTTGCATTGCAGTGATGTAACATTTCATTCTACCATGAACTCTATGCCCGCTATGAAATGACAAGCACATGCAAAGTGCAGATACTGAATCAGAAGCTTCCACTGAACAGTCAATCCAGTCTGCTTAGTATTTTTTTTTTAATCTTTGAATTGCAGTTATTGCAAGTGCAAATTCTTTTATGGTTCGTGGAGAGTAGAGAAGTTGTTGAAGATCGTATATCTTCTTATTTTTCATTGTGAGATTGAGACATGTTTTTTAACAAGAAATTGACATAGAAAACAAGATGGTGCAGTCATTGATCTTACACATCAAACATAATAGATCCTGAAACAAGCCACTGATCAGTCTGAAAGATCACAAATGGTTCAGTTGTCAAAATAAATGATTTACCTTATTAACCGACGCAGGGCTTGTTTTTGGTCAGTATACAACTTGGGTTGAACTTGATTTGTTTTTTGGCCAATGATCAACTCAGGCCAAACCTTCAACATTATGGATAGGCTCTTTACATGTCTTCAGTGGAACTTTTATAGCATCCGAAAGCTTTTAAGAAACACAAATTGCCTGAACTAGAGCATATCCTCTTTTTATCAAAGAATAGAAGAATGCCAATGGAAGACTCTGCAAAGTTTTCTCAAAAGAATTCAACCTCTTTTGAACTACATGGAGACAAAGCATATTGCTGGAATCGTGTTTCGTGCCCAAACATAAAATGGATGATGCAAGAGCATCCCTGGTGTATGGGCCATCCCATATCACCCAAAAGGTATTTCCTTTTCAGTTTTCTAGTTTATTGAATTCTAGTAATAGTTCCCAGTAATTAACAAAGGGCAAAGGCACCACAACACAGAGATCCAAGCATAAACCGAAAAGGTGTTGTTATAAATGTTTCTGAAAGCATATAAAAATTCTTCCCAATGAAGAAAGGACACTATGATGAAGTGCCATTCCCATGGAGTAAGGAAAATGTAGGAGACAATTAGTGGGTGAACGTGCAGAGTGGATCCAAAGAAGAGGATTCTATTAACAAAAAGTGGTGCACTGCCAGTGTATCAAGTGTTGATAATGGTCGAAGAAGGCATGAAGGATATTGAGCATATTCTATAACAGGTCATAGAGATAAAGATGAGGATGAAGACTAATAGTGAGGAATTTACAACATGGGACATGGGACCAAGATACTCCCATAATCAGATTATTGCAACAATGAAGAATTCGAGGGGTAAGAGGAAGGATTTGGGATGGCACGTGAAAAACGAAAATGGTATAGAGTCTGGAGCATAAAGAAAAAGAAAAGAAAGAAGAAGAATCCCAATAGCAAGCAGTTCTTGATTTATCAGTAACTCTATGGGTGGAAGCTCATGTCTTTTCATACTAGTGTAGTCTGATGCAAGAGCATCCCTATTGCCCGGGCCATCCTACATCGCCAAAAAATATTTCCATTTAAGTTTTCCAATTTGTTGAGTTCTAGTAATAGTTCCTTGTAATTAACAAAGAGTAAACAAACCACAACATAGAGACCCATGCATAAGTCCAAGAGGTTGTTAGCGATGATGTGAATCCACTTGATGTTGTCACTATGATCAGTGAGTGATGATGCGGGCCTGGTCGACATGTTCAACTTTGTTTAGCAGATTTCCAGGAGGTCCAAGGCCAATAAATTGGGTGACCTAATCTATTTGTGGACAGCATTGGGTAACTCAACTGTGGCTATATTGGGATAGTTCAAGGGAGGAAGGGAATTCAAGAAAATGACAAGGGGATAGAAGGAGATCTGAAATAGAGAGAAAGATCTATCAACAAAATCAACCAAAGAAGAAGATCTCAAGTTCAAGTGTAGCCGAGAGTTCAAAGAGATCTTGGGGACTGTGGACATTAAGATCAATGTTGAAATAAGAGTAGAAACTGAAAGGAATTGGAGTGTGAAGTTCATGAGAGTAGAATGGATGAAGTTGAGCCTATGTGCCAGAAAATGTTATGAGGGTAGAGGGCTGAGACCTGATTTCTGAGATTGTGATGTAACGAGGAGAATAGCTCTATTTTGGTTTCTAGCTTTGTTTACTTTCAATGATAAAAAAATTGTATTATGTTATGCTACCTTGACAATTTCGCTGTTTCCATGGTTTATTGTTGTGCATTCTGAGATAGGTAGCGTGTCACTACATCATGGATCATGCCAAAGACAGTTTTGTGACTTGAATAGTAACAAAGGAGATTGACATTAATAGATATTTAATAAATTGTAATATCAATTTCATCTGAGATGACTGTTCTTGTCAAGTAATTGCCTTTGACCAAAAGTTGAATATGTTGATATTGAGTAACCTGCTATATAACAATGCTCATGGAAATTTTCTGCACTTTTAAAATTGAAAGCCCTTAAAATCAACCATATGTTGTTGGTCAATTTGTCTTACTGTTGAAACATCATACAAGTTTGAATATGCTTTGGATTATCATTCTTCATATTAACACCAGATTTTACCTTAAAAATCTGGGTGTTAATCTATAGTGCATATTCATAGATATCATTTGGGGTGAGCTCATTGTTACATAGTTCACTATTCAGGATCAATGGTTTGTGGAGTGCCTTTCAGACTTGGCACATGGTCGCCTGTCTTTATTATTCAGGGATAGATGGTTGGACAAAGTTCGGAAATGTTATTAGATACATGGGGACAGGTGATACAGTAGCAGTAGGTGCCCCATGTTTATGTATTCAGTGCAGTATTCCAAGTAAGTATGGGATGCTGAAGATCCCCAAAGGGGTGATGAAGATGATTTGCAATCTCATGATTTATATGATTTGATTATATTTTTGGACACCCTGTAGGGAGATGTACACGGTTTTGTTTTGAGGAAAATCTGAGAAAATGCTATTTTAAGCATTTTTTGGAGATTGGTCCAAATTCCAATCAATGATACAATTTCATATTTGATGACCCAGTTTGAAGATTTGCCAATGTTTTGAGTTTCATCAATTTCTGAGTATAGTCTATTTTTAGTAGGTGACTAGATATGGTGAGCAACATCATTGTCTGATTTTCATAACATTCCAAGCGCTTTGAATTTTTAGGAATTGGTTACGTTTTGGCATGGTCTATATTTAGCTTGGTGGGCTCCCACAGAACTTTTGGCCATATTTAGAGAGTGCTGAGGCCTAGGAGGCTTATGCATGACTCTAGTTGGGGAAACCTTCCTGATGATCCTTCATTTGACCTAGTTTGACCTTGGATTTTCCTGTCCCTTGTGCTATTTTGAGATTATTCACCTAGCTATTCTAATCCTGTCAATAAGATAGGATAAGATTAGATGACGTGCCTTCCTTAGAAATGGGGATTTCTAGTTTTTTATACCTTATCCTCCCCTAAAAATAAGATTATCCACTTTCCTATTTTGTGCCTTATCCTTTTCCAAAAATAAGCTAATCCATTTTACTATTTCAGAAGCCTAAAATCATGGTTCTAACTTCTAAATTAATCCTTGACTTATTTTTGGAATCCAACCTATCTTTGGACCACGCGCTTTAGTGAGGAATGAGTCTTCCTATTTTTGAGATCCTGATGAGTATAATTGTAAGCTTATCTCTTGGCCTATTTTTAAGGGATCCACTTGAGCCATTATTTGGAATTATTAATCCTCTCTTGAGAAATCAACCTAGCTTTGGTTCTTTCAAGCCACACACTTTACCATTCATGCACTTTGGCACCTAGGTATTCAGGGAGATTCGATTTAGTCCATGGCAAATATATCCAAAGCTATTATTGCAGGCAACTATTATTGAAAAGAGGTTGCTCTGCTTGGAGAAGGCTATTTTTATTTTTTCTATTTTCTATTCTCTCATTCTTCTTCTATATATTGTATGAAGCAAAGAGAAAAGGGGTTTGATTTTGTATTGTTGAGCTAATGTTATTCCCCTTTTCATTTCTTCTTCCTCACAAAGAGATCAAGATTGGTTGCTAGTGTGGAGAGTTGGTTTTGTTGGGTCATGACTAGTACTTCCCATCTAGCAGAGTTTCTTTGCACCTTGGAGTTTTGTTGTCCAAACCTATCAGAGCTTTGTTCATCCTACAACTTTTGATGATAAAGGCATAATTTTCCTTGGTGACTACTACAGGTTTTTAATGTATGAAACTTCTATCCTCTTAGGCTTTCATGTGTTATTGATATTGATCTTGACATGTTTTGAGTGAATAGGCCTTGGATTTTCTTCCGCCTGATTCATTTTCTTTCATCTTCTTTCCTCAACTCCATAAAAGGCACTGGTTTACTGAATTTCAACTTTGATTTTGCGCTTAAAACATGAACTTTCATACACAATATTTAATATCATTCATCTTAGACATATATAGGTAAGTATTCAAGTCATCTTTGATTATGCTTTAGGTACATTACAGCAATATTAGCTTGCTGGAATATACATTTTGTCACAGAAACATAGAGAAACTATACATTTTTCTCAGTTTCCATGCATAAAAATCATAATAAATCATTAAAAAACAGCATTAATTCCTCAAAAAAAAGTCATAATTACTTGCTTTAATGTTTGTTTTCTTCACTTAATTTAGTATGATTTCATCATATATTTGCATTGGGTTGTGTGCCCAATTTCATATTAAATTTCTACATTGTTTTCATTGCCAATTTCAGCCTCTCAACAGAGTTTATAGCTTGCTGTAAATTCTAGTTTTTGCTCACTTGTTTGCGCATTCTTCATAGCATAATTGCATTAGATGTTGTTTATTGATTCCCAAAGAACGATTGCATTGGTTTTCATGGACTTTTTCAGTTTTATGTCATTTATAACTTGCTGCTTTTTCTATCCTAACATTCAAATTTTTCTTGGGAAACAAGTTTTAATTTCGATTTGAGTGTCAATAATTGTCTATTGCATTGTAGTTTGACTCATAAGCCATATAGGGATCCCCCCTGTGGTTAGCAATTGCCAAACACTAACCCAAAGTGTAGGGAAACAATACATGGTCATAGTGTACTGTTTCTAGTTGCCTTGGAACCAGATGGTTTCAAGTATTAGCACTTCATATTGACCTATTAACTTAGAAATGATGCCCATAATGTAAACTATATAAAATATAAGCTTTAACTTGTTTGCATATAATATGGTCATTTGTCCTTATTCCACAGTAATAGTGACCTTCACATTGGCCTATTTAACAAGTCATGTATACCTCTATAGAAAATTTCTGTTGTTACTAGTTTGTATATAGCATAATCAACCACATTGTACCTAATTCTTTTTTGAAGTTCTCAATAAAAGAGAAGAGAAGCAAAATATGATAGAAGCATGAGAATATTAAACAGGCATGCTTAATTTGTCCTAATTGTGATGTGCAAGACAATGTGCAATAGCATGAGATTTATACAATTCCTTGGGTCAGCGTTCTTAAATTAAGATGGATCAGTATTATTGTTGAGAACACAATTCACGTATAAAAATGGAACCAAGAGGATTCTAATCAATAGTCCCCTTAATCTCCTCCTTTTCATGTTTTCAGATTAAATAAATATGAAATTGTGGTCATGGATTATCATTGGTAGGATCCACTAAACTGTTTTGTATCATATATCAATCTTACAAGCTTGTTTCAATTAGTGCCAAGTTCCAACCCTTGCTTATTGATTAACCTGTACATAGAGGAAGGCACCTAACCATATGGAAATCAATATATCCCAAAGGTTTGATACCATGGATTGTTTCTATCACAGGACAAAACCAAAACTATCTTTTATCTTTTTAGGATAAACTAGGATAAAGGGTGTTATTTTTGTTATGAATTAGTCCTCGGCTTACAAAATCTACATTTTTTCACAATAGAAGATACTAGTGAACCAAGATGTGAAGTTTGATGAGGATGAATGGTCCTCAAGATCTTAGCAGCTTCCATTGAAGGTTGAGGAGAGAGAAACACTTGTTATCCCAAATGTTTTTTTTTGCAGAAATTAGAAATTTCAAAATTAGATCAACAAGGTTCTAATGATGGATTCAATGCTTCTTTTCAATTTTGTTCAAGTATGATATTCTGGCGCTTAGTTTAGTAGAGCCATAATACATGGCAGCCAGCTCTGCTAGTTGCAAGGCTATTTGGCTTTGCAAGTTGATTGTAGAGTTGATAGATCAGAGGTTGGAGCCTATTGTGATAATCTATTACAATCAAACTAGTATTAGACTCATTGAGATTCCAATGTTTCATGACCTCTCTAAACACATAGGCATCTTGTACTATTTTCTTAGGTCCAAAGTTCAGGAGGGTGCAATGATCCTAGTGTATGTTCCTTCAAATTCCCATATTGTTGATACCTTGATTAAGCCCCTTGCAAAGAGGAAGTTTGAGTTGCTGAGGAAGACACTAGGGTTGGTCAAGAACACTTTCTTCACAAAGAGGGGGTGTTAGAGATCTTAGTTGCTGCGCAACTAGTGATACTCCCAGCAATGGCACAACAAAGATGGTGCCTTCAACCTTCCTTTACATCAATGATGAAGTGGTTGAATGAGGCTGCCAGAGAAAGATATACTGTTATTTGGTAGAAGGTGCATGCAAACGTCACCTTCAGTTAATTCTAGTGATACTCCCAGCAATGGCGCAACAAAGAAGACAACAAAGATGGTGCCTTCAACCTTTCCTTACATCAATGATGGAGTGGTTGAATGAGGCTGCCAGAGAAAGATATACTGTTATTTGGTAGAAGGTGCATGCATACATCACCTTCAGTTAATTCTAGTTTACAAGATGTCTCAGAAATAACAATTCCAGTTTTAGATAGAGTTTGTCTATTGTTAGAGTTTTGCTTTTGTTAGTGTTTTCATGCATGACCCATTGTTAGTAGGAGGGCACAAATCCCTAGTCAATTAGAGCGCTCATGCATGATAGCTGATAAGTTTCCAATTTAGGTAGAGAGCACAGATCTTAAGGAAGGGGATGCATGCTTGCATGATCCAGTTTGTCTTCCAGTTGAGGTGCACGCACTTGACATTCTTTTCCATGCAGCTAGTGTGTACTGGGTGATCAAACTAGGGTTGGACTTTGACTGAGTCACCTTGAGTGCTTCATGCATGTGGCAAGATGCATTCTATCTTCCCTCTTCTTTCTATTCTATAAAGGAGATGCAAGGCGCACCACTGTATTGGTTAGTGAGTTTTTGTTTTGAGCTTTTGTAGTGTATTTTCTTCTTTCAGTATTCAATAGAAGATAGGTGTAATTGAGAGTTCAGATCTGTGTATTTGTTCTAATTTTCAGCAGTATGTGTTTGTAGATTAGTGTACTTAGATCTGCTGTTTTGTTTGAAGCTTTCAAGTTTTCAGCTAACTAGTATTTAGGTTAATCTTCTTAAGTGCATAATTTGCTTACCATGGTTTGAACATCTAACATCTAGATCTACGTTCTATGTCATGATCCACAATACCAGCTACAACTGGCCTCATTTGAAACTTAATCTCCAAGACTTATTGCATCCCTGTATTCGAGATTTTAAATTATACAGGCCAAGGAGATCATTGATTTTAGCATGCAAATCAAGGTTAGTAGAGAGAATATAAGGAAGGACTGATATTGTCAACCTGAATTAACTTTTTTAAGATCTATCATGTTATGAGTGAAAATGTCATTTATCACTAGACAATGATAATTTTAATGGACGAGCCTTCAGTTGCTTGGCCCTTAGTCTTTAAGAAATTGAGCTCTTTAGGCGATCTTTAATCTCATTATTTCTGTATCAAGTTGAATAAAAAGTGTGTCCTGTAACAATATCCCTTCCTACTGTGTCAAATTCTCAGTAACATTCCATGTCATATACATAATACGTGCATGATCCCTTCTAGAATCTGTAGTATCATGTAAATCATCTAATGCATCGGTCTATGGAAATCTTGAGAGATGGCATATATGTAAAGAAATTAGAAAAAGGTGTAAATAGGGCTTGTGTTTCATTGGCATTGTTGCACCGAGAGAAGCGAGGTGCTCTCCAATCCAGTATGGGGGAGATCCTGTCACGTTAGTCACGTTATGCTAGCTGACATAAATAAAACTATTAAAAAATAAAAAAAATGAAAAATATAAATTACATATCGACTTAAATAAAAAAAATAAAATAAGCTAGCATAGATCCATTTTAAACCCAGATCTATCAAGTACTGAGAGGGATCCAAATGGTAAAAAAATGTACACCTCAAGAAATTGGATCCCTATCGGTGCTTGATGGATCCGGGTTTAAAATGGATCTTAATTGAGTAAATGTGTTAATGCATATTGATATAGAAGAAGCTGGAATTTTATTATTTAATGTGTTGTGCAATTATATAAGAAGTGGACACACACATACCTTCACGGCCAGGGAGAGTGGGTGTTGGGGGCTGGAGTTTTGTATGTGTGAGGATGTGCTCATCCTCAGCCCCTACCACCCACCCTCTCAGCGGTGAGAATGTGCATGTGTGTGCTTTAAAACATACACACCTTCAGGATGCCCCACCCACACTCCTGGGGTGAAGGTGTGTGTGGGGGTTTACAGGACTTATCAGAAACTGGGGTGATGCAGTTAATTGGAATTCAAAAGCATCAAGGAATCCCTTCTTTGAAAATAAGTGAGGCATTCATCATGTGGTTCTAGACTACAAAAGATTTCATGCAACTTGTTAAACATAGTTAGCTGATGTTCATCCGCAATGCACACAGGTATAACAAAACCCACCACATAAGTGCAACAATGATGCTTAGTAGATTGTAGATAACTTTCTAATGGATGTAGGCAGTTTCCCACTAGATATGACATACAACCATTGTGATGAATGTTGCAAACAGTGATCACTGAATGGCTACTGGATGTTCTCTCTCTCTGACAAGTTGCTTTGTGATTTGATTTAGTATCTGTGGGAAATTCTAACAAATTAACAATGCATGTCAACTATTTTTGCTTGATGCAGATAGTGAAAGAGCTCCTTAAGATGCCAGACATCAACGTCAATGTAATGAATCGCTTACATAAGACTGCTATGGATTTGGTAGAAGAGTTACCCAACTCAGAAGCGGCATCGGAAATTAAAGATTGTCTCGCTGACTTTGGTGCAGTTATGGCTAAGGATTTGAATCGACCTAGAGATGAATTAAAAAAGACCGTGAGTGAAATACATCACGAGGTTTACAATCAGCTGAGGCAGACAGAAAAGACCAATAAAAATGTGAATGGTATAGCAAAGGAACTGAAGAAACTGCACAGGGAAGGGATAAACAATGCCACTAACTCGATAACAGTTGTTGCTGTCCTGTTTGCTACTATAGCATTCGCTGCCCTTTTCACAGTTCCTGGTGGCTATGGTTATCGCAATCCTGGGGAGGCCACAGTAGCCGATAGTCCACTGTTCAAAATATTTTTCATCTCCAATGCGTTTGCCCTGTTTACATCTTTAGCTGTTGTGGTAGTACAGATCACACTAGTACGATGGGAAACGAAATCTCAGAGAAAAGTGGTGGAAGTGATCAA
The DNA here is from genome assembly GCA_001517045.1 of Pseudotsuga menziesii. NCBI lineage: Eukaryota > Viridiplantae > Streptophyta > Pinopsida > Pinales > Pinaceae > Pseudotsuga > Pseudotsuga menziesii. The sequence continues at coordinate 41,362 of LPNX010638510.1, read as the reverse complement.
TAAACTGATGTGGCTGGCTTCTGCGTGTACGACTGTAGCATTCATTGCCTCTGCATACATTGTTGCAGGCCGCAAAGAGATATGGTTGGCAATCATTGTTACATTAATAGGTGGCATAATTATGATTGCTGTTTTGGGCGCAATGACCTACTTTGTTGTCCAATTCAAGAGGAACAAGTCTTTCAGGAAAAGAAAATCTTCAAATAGCCGTGGATCCAACTCGTGGCATTTACCTTCAGAGTTTTCTGAATCTGAAATGGACAGGATATATGTACTCTAAGAACTGCTGCTTCAAATATAATGCATTTAAATCACTACTGTGATTTAACTCATATGGGTTCTGTCAAACTCACTGGATTCATCTTGTGTATGCTTCTTTACATCCTCAGTAATTTTTGTATACCTGAATCTTATTCACAGGAGCAATCCTGGCCAGTACTTCGAGCTTTGATTGCCTGCGTTCTGCTCACTGTGGTAGGATTTGCATGGAGCCATTGCAGTCTGAAGGTTCATCGCTCCTACATTGATCTGGTAGCTCTTGCCCAAATTCTCTATGGACATCAATGCTACGTTTTTCTTTTAAAATGATCTGAAGATGTGCTACGTTATTTTAAAATTATCTGAAGATGAAGATGTGCCTTTGAATGGGACAAGATTTTACTTTGATTTTCAGCTGGCAAAGATCAGGATTAAATTTATCTCTTTGCTTCTTTGCTTATTACGCACCTATGTTCTGACCATTGTTTGGGAGCTCTGCACCAGCCAAATCACCTCATTCCTAGATTAGAATTTGTGTCATTGTATGTAATCACTGTAATAATTCAAAAATGCCTAATTGTGGTGTCTTATATCACTGGAATGCAATCTCCCAGTCTTGGACTTGTATTTGTGTTTTTTATTTTTATGTTGCCTAAAAACTATATGCCAGACTGCTAAAACTTGATTTTAATATTAATGCAGAACAAGGAATGGCATTAATGAAAACAATTCTCAGCCATTAGCCTCTACCACACAATAACAGTAATTGAATATCAAATAGTTCATCTGCACATCTTGCTCCAACCTTGGAGGTACAATGCTCAATATGTACACAACTTAGCTTAGCAAAATCCCAATTTTAGCATATGCTGACATTGCATAATAATTAAACATTTTATTGCATGAGAGTAGCGAGCTGCTTTACAGCTCAGTGTGGCATAGATGTGGTCGTGGCATAGATGTCGTTAAGTATGTGTGTGACAACATCTAAAGAAAATTAAACTAAAGTAGATCCATTTTAAACTTGGATTTGTTAAGCATTTGGAGGGATTAAATTTATTGAGGTGTAATTTTTTATCAATTAATATGAAGAAATCAATACATGACATGCTATTAAATAATTAAAAAATTGCAATTAAGAAATTTGATCCCTCTTTGTGCATAATTCTACATTGATTTTATATTCCCAAAGAGAACTGAATTTCCACTAAAAAGTTTTTGCCACCTAATTGATCTGCAATAGTGAGGTGCTCTGAATGTGATGGAGTTGCACGTGCAGAATACTCCAAACTTAATGGATTAGATTACCCAACTTAACACAACTTGGTTGCCACCTAATTGATCTGCAATAGTGAGGTGCTCTGAATGTGATGGAGTTGCTTGTGCAGAATACTCCAAACTTAATGGATTAGATTGCTCAACTTAACACAACTCGGATTAGATTGCTCAACTTAACACAACTCGGCCTAGCAAATGTCTAATATAATTAGACACTTTATTTATTATTCTTATTCTTATTCTTAGGGAGAATTGGGTGGCCAGAGAGAGGTTTTAGCCACCTAATTGATCTACACCAGTGAGGTGCTCTGAATTTGGAGTTGCATGTGCAGAATACTCCTAAATAACCCCACTTGAATCAGGATAGCAGGGTAGCAGCATTAATCATAGCATCAGCCTCTACTCACTTGAATCAGGCTAGTAGCATTAATCATAGCATCAGCCTCTACTCACTTGAATCAGGCTAGTAGCATTAATCATAGCATCAGCCTTTACCCTTGTTAAAAAATGAAAGAATATATGATACCACCATTAGAATGTAAAATTTTATGTATTGAGTGGAAGAAGATTTTATAGATAGTGTAGTATGAAGGAACTTAAAAATTCATCTTTGAAATGGAAGAAGTTTTTATAGATAGTTAAAGATAATGCAAAAACATGAATAATAATGTTTATTGGGGGTTGTGGTTTAGTGGAAAAATTGTTTCAGAATTTTCAAACTGATACATTTATTTACTTTGGTTAAAAATTAAATAATTTTTAAGCATGTGGATTTTCACAGTGGGTAATCATTGTGATGTTTGCTTCTGGATTACACTATGCTCTAATTAAATAATTTTTGTAATTTTTTTTTTTGACAAATGTTGAAAAATATGTACAAATTCAAGAATGATAACAAAGGTTAACAAATATACAAATTGTAATATAAAGTTATTTTGAAGTTGGATGCAAACTTATCTCTATCTCTACTTTAATATTTTAGACGTTTACTAATAAATGCATATGGGATTTTTAAGGTGTTATTTATTTATAGTTAGAGTATAATTAATGTTATTTATAGAATTGATATTTTGGCAATGGTTGGTATAGTCACATAAGTAGATGAATAAATTTTGCCATGCAATTCTAATGATAGTCAACTTAATTGTGATTATTGTTTTCTTACATAAATGGAACTTTAATGACTTTGTCATATATATATATATATATATATATATATATAACTTAAAGTATTCAAATTTAATAAAAATTAAATTGATTATTTGTAATTAGGTAATTTATAATATGGTCTTTAAAATCTTATCATCTATTACAACCCTTTAGATGCTGCATGTTTCCAAGAGATCTAGTGAACAAAAAATTCAAAGTTCTATAAATTAATAAGAACTTCATAAATTTTGGAGCAAAAGACTAACATTGCACTTGGATTTTTGGAAATCACACTTGAGACTCTTTCATATTTGTGTGGATTACATCCTAGGTAATCTTTAGAAACTAGTTTGTCTCATTTTCTTGTAAATGTTGTAACACAATGGGGGTTTGTGCTAGGCTTTAGAATATTATCATACTAACATACCGACCTTAATAATGTGTGAGTCACTTAAGGATGTTTCCAAATCAAAATTGTGTTTCAAAGAGATTGATAGTTATATTCTTATAAAAGATAAACGATTTTGGGCTAATTGATTAACACTTGGTACATTAATCATTCAAAAACATGAACATTAAAGCATTTACTATGAAATCAATTGTTGCATAAAATGTAGAAAACAAACTCAACTAACCAAAGTTCTTTAAATATAACAAAAAAGTCTCTACATGGTCGTTTTCTTTAAGACATAATTTAGGAAAAAAGGATCCCTAGAAAAAATATAGTATTCATTTAGCATGTCCTCAGA